>VXAZ01004023.1:648637-670954 GCA_013399875.1 Gymnorhina tibicen
GGGAAGGGGAAGGAGCGCAGAGGAAGGGGCTGGGAATGAATGAGAGCGGGGCGGGGAGGAGGGACGGCGGGGCGGGCACTGGGCTGGCCGGCCCCCTGGCACGGGGTAATGAGCGGGGCAGGCCGGGGGCGGTGTCTGGAAGAGAAACGTAACAACCTTCTTTTGTAAATAAATTAAAAAAAAAAAAGTGCATTTGTTGAGTTGTATGGTTTTTTCTGGTCTTGTTTGTTTGTTTTGATGGGGTTTTTTAAAGCTCTGTGTTTGGATATTGACATCAGTACCGGGGAAGTGCTGTAGTCGATTTAGCTGGAACCACTCGCTTTTTCCAGGACTCTGGGGGTGCAAACGGACTGAGGCGGCACTCACCGAGGTGTGGTAGTGGTGGGAACCTTCAAGGGCCCTCTAAACGTGAGGCGATAAATCTACGTGTTATCAAATCTGTTGCTCAAGGGGGAAGTCTATCCCCTGGTGCCACTGAGCTCTCTCAGGACGGAAGGACTAAATTTCAATCTGCTAGACAGCCCGCTCGGGCACCATCTGGAAGTCTCTAGCAAAGAGGGAAAATAGCCTTCCCTGATTAATTTTTCAGGCCATATTGAGATAAAACTGATGCTTGTCCCCCGTGTGTCGTGTCCTTCTGCTGCCCGTCGGTCAGACTGCCAGGCTGCAGTAACAGCAGAAGACAAGCACTTTGTACAGAAGTGGACACGCCTGCCCGGCGGCACCAGCACCCACGCGATGCGATCGACCAGAACCAAGCCGCTCCCTGAAACGACTTGCATGGAAGGCAGATGTTGTTGTAAGAACTGGGTAAAGATGAGATCATGGCCTGAGAGTTCACAAGCTGGTCATATTCCTTCTCTAATAATATAACTAATAAAATAAAACAGGATTTCTTGCATTGTGTTGAAAGTATTCTGCAGGAGCTTTTTTCATATTTGAATCTAGGAAATCAAACTGTTCTACAAAAACAGATTAATGTACTTGAGCATCTATGAAAAATAATCAAAACACTAAATTAAATGAAGGCTGATGTTTAATTTTTGAAGATTTCAATAATTATTACTTTAATAACTGTAATATGGAATTAATCAACTACTCATTTGGTGCAAAACTGTGGTTTTGAACATTATTATCCAGCAGAAATAAACTCTGAATATGAGTGAGCTCTAATGTAAGAGATAACATGCTACAAGGCAGCTGGTTGTGTTACGCCAGCCATCTTCGTCATGCAAGAAATGCAGTAATGCTATGGCAAACTTCTGTTAGAAAATGTGGTAACTAAACTGCAAGATGCCTTTTTAGTGTGAATTATATTGAGCTTTCGGTGTTCAGTCAGCTTCAAAATAAGTCTCAATATCAATACTTAACAGCTTTTTATTTTTGTGCACGTGATTTTGCTATCACATGCCCAGTTTTCAACAAGTACAGAGCTGTAGGCTTTCTTTTGGAGTCCTATTGCAGGAACTGGCAGCTGCAACCAGATTTCTTTACTATTTTTCTTGTATGGGAAAAGACAGAAAAGATTTCATACATTGTTAAAGCTGCCAACTAGGCAGCACTGAGTTCCACCAATGCCTGGTCCATCCAGCTGCAATGACAGCAAATCATCTGTGTGGGACCTCCTTCTTCACTGAACTGCTCTTCCGTGCCTCTGAAGAAGACTCAGTTTCACTCCTAGGGACCTGCAAGGAAAGCTATGTCACGACTTAGTCTGACTGCTCAAGCCTGCACATACAGCTGAGAATTATTAAGCATCCCAGCATGCTGACCTATTCTTGGAAATATGACTGTCATCAAAATAAGTACCCATTTGGGATTAAAAAAAAAATAAGCATTTCTCTAGCTGCTTGACTTGACTTTTCAGAGTTCTTTAAACCCTAGTCACCTGAGCTGCTATAGTCCAAACAGCAGAAATTAGGTAATAGTTCAGTCATCTGCCTCTGTTTTTCAGTATTTCATGCCCATGTGTTTAAAGGCAGCCAAAGGTCTACAGGACTTTCCAACCCAAACATTTCAGGCTGACGTGTAGATCTGCTAGCATTGTCTGCAGTATCCATTGGAAGCTGGATGGTACCTAAATGCGTGCCAGGAAACTATGGGATGCACTTGGCTGGTAACAAGCCTTCCTTGGATGTTACTCAGGCTCTAAAGGAAAAATTCAAACATCAGATAATGCCAGGCTGCAGACAGCTTAGGCAGTAAGAACTTGCTGCTTTCGTCCTGCTCTTCTTCCTCTAGACACTACTGCCTTATAAGACATGTTTAATTGAACTGCTGTGCAGTTTGGTGGGTAGAATGCTCTGCTCTGAGCAGCCCTGCTTGTGCCTGAGCTACCCAGAAGACACATCATGACTTGAGTTCAGTGTTGTAGCACAAGCTCAGGTGCTTTTCTTCACTTGTTGCCCCTGGGCTCCTTCGACTGGTGAGTCACAGCACACCCTGTGCACGCCTCAGCCTTCGCTGTGGTACTTGGTCGTGCTGCCAAGGCATCTCGGGGGTTCCTAGCACTGAAGGCTGAACGATACAGACTATGAATCCAAGCAGGTGCCTCCAGGGGAAATGCCTCCTACTGAAAACATGCTACTATACAGCTTTGAAAATGACACAGGCAAATAAACCAACAGTACCTCTGAGAACAGTCTTACAGGTTTCTCAAGGTGTCTTCACCTGTGTCACAGAACGGAATCACACATTCTCCTCTCTGTCCTGCCCCAGTCCTGTGGTTTTGTATAAACTTCTGTACCAAATAAATGAGGGCTGAGCAAGGCCCTCATAACACTGGTTACTGACAAGGCTTACATTTAGCAGAGAGATAAAATGAACAGGGTACAACATATTTTCTTCCTCTATTCTTATTAATGTCCCATGCTTAGACTGACTTTTTGAAAAGCTTGGTAATGCTCAAGTTTAATTTTTCTTCATTCTAAAATTATCACTCTCATTGGTTTGTTTTTTTTTTTCCCTAGATTAAAGAATCTTAACTTTAGTGTAAGACCAACCAGTGAAAATGTCGAAGCTCATTGTCAAGTGCAAAAGTATTTGTGTATCAGTATTATAAACAATTACAACTCTTTGTTAATCTTGCCTGTTTAATAAGTAGTAAGTGTAAAAAAATATCTCAGGGAGTCTGTTTGTATTGTGCAGACTTTTTCAGGTACCATTGTAATTTTCTGTGTGACATTTAAGAACAAATAACCTCCAATAATAACTTTTTATCTGTCTGTTATTTTTAGTTTCATAATAATGCTTAGAGTCTGCAAGCCTAAACCCATTGTGATATGAGCTGTTCAAAGACACACAGAAATACACTGATCACTTAAAAGACAAAAAAGATAAAAATAAAAATTCAGCCACCATACAGGCTATGCAAATTCTCATACCTTCTCACTCACAGTGTAAGAACTGGAATATGGTCAAGGGACTGTTTGCTAAACCAAGTTTCTTCCTCATGGCAATTATATTGAATAAAAATAGAAGGAAAAGCACTTATTCTTACATTTTCCCAGATTCACTACATTAGAAGAGGCAAAGTAAGCTAACACAAGACCTGGCTTATTTTTTAAAACTCTAATACAGAGAGGTGCAGAGGAGCAGAATATACAATGCACACAAAATTCTTTCAAGATTTTCATTTGCAAAGCTATCCTGTGCTGCAAGATCAAGTCTCTGATGATAAAATTTCATACTGTAGATAGTCTGAGAAATGTAATTACATTACTGTGTATAGCATGAGATGCAGGATATAATAATCCTGTACCAGTTATAAAAATAAGTAACTATAGATTTGAATATGTGGTTTCACGTAAGGTAATGCAACGTAAACTAATATAATAACTATGATGCAGCATCCAGAATAGTATTTGAGAGCATATTTTGAGAGATAGGCAATTCTTTTGAAAATACTTCTCAGTTCTGTCCTTTGTACCATGCCACAACCTAGTGCAGACTTCCAGCTCCAGATAGGATCAGGACTTGGCGCTGATATGTACAACCATGTGATAATCTCTGGAACAGTTAGTATGCTGAAATGTTTAACTTTCTTTTTTTTTTTTTTTTTCCTTTTAATGTATGTGTCTGTAATTTATTCACATGCAAAAGTATACAAGCACCATGAAAGTGGGAACATCATACAAATCCGTATACATTTTGACTTGGGAAAGGGCTTTTTTCTCTGCAGAAATCAGACAGTGGATCTACAGAGCACAGGAATTAAATATGAACCTCTTATCTGCAGAAGAACTTTACCTTTAGTCCCATCAACACTGCTCATCCCGTTTCAGTTGTGTGGTAAGTCACCCTCCCACTGGCGAAACACAGACAAGGAACATTATGTTACTCGGTGATGACTTAGGAGGCTGACAGCACCTAATGTTGCAGAAAGTGGTTGTTCCTCCAACCCACTCCTTCCCACCTGCAGGGCTACAGAGGCAGGAGAAGAGCACACCAGAGCTGCGGGAAGGGTCATGCTCACTGCACTGACAGCCTCTCCTGTCGACACCCTCTGTTCCCAAAAGAAAAGGGTAGCATTTGGCCAGTGACTAGACAAGCCTATTTTTAGTAACCTTTTATGCCATATATTCTATTCCTGTCACTACAGAACACTCATGCAAATGTATGTAGGGCTGCTGCTGTTACAAAGCTGAAATTTCCTGGACTGCATTAATTTTACTACAGTAGATTATGACAGACAGAAATTATAATGCTAAAGAAGTCTTCATTTACACAAAGGGAGACGTCTTCTGTTATTTGTAACTGGAATTGCAATTCTTGTAAAGCTTATTCATGTTATCATCTTTTCCTGATTGTACATCTGTCATTTATTTTACAGTATTGGTGCTATTTCCAGTTAACCTTATTTTTAGAATAATGGAGGAATTTTCAGTCTCAATTAAGAAGAAGTTCACACTGGAAAATATAATCCTTATTGGCAGGAAAATTGTTTATGGGTTTTAAATTCCTTCACAGTCCAGCTCCATCTCTCTGTGTTACCATAACCATTAAGCACTTTCTTGGTCGTGTTGAGGACACCAGCTGCTTTCAAAAATCTTTATTTAATATATTAATCTCCTCTTAATCACATTACATATATTCAAGATCACTTCCTTTGTTATTTGTCAGAGGTTGCTACCCAATAAGTATTATATTATTATTAAATATCTATGTCTTATCTAAATATCTAGATCTCTTTCTTCTGTAAAATCATTCCACGACATGCTAATGTCAGTCAAATGGTATTTGAATAATTTTAATTCCTTTTTTCTACTTTCTTTTCTAGTATTGAATGGATTAATATTACAGAGATAATTAGGTAGTTTTAAATTTGTTAGACACTTCTAAATGTTGGCATCATATACAATTTTAATTTTATCTCTGATTTTTAGTTCTGAGGGGCAGTTTGAGGGGAATGAGGAAAATACTGTTCTACATTTTTATCTGAGCATTTTTTTTCAGTTTCAAGTGGAGTTACTTTTTAGCCAGAAACACCTCTGGTTTTTAGCCAGAAACACCTCTGAGTCACTGGTCATGAAACCAAGCAATATCAGGCTCAGTCCATACCTGGATAAGATACATTGAACAAAAGCAGGTAAAGATCTAAAGTAACTTTTCTTTGAGGAAGAACAGAGCTGCTGTACCCTCCTGGCACCTGGTGGACATTAAGTATAAAGAAGCCAGCTTCACATTGAAGTCAAGGTTACAGCAGCTTTTGATCATGAGCTATCCCATGACACATATCACAAGAATAGCAGCATCTTGGTCAAACTCCAGTTTGGATAATTAAGTGTCTGACTTGAATTCCCTTTGCCATTTCAGTCTCAATGAGCAGCCTTCTTCAATTTCAACCAGAACTTATTTAATGAAACATGTTCATTAAAGTGTAGCTCCATTTCAGGAATGGATGAAGGGATTAACGTACAGTTCATGATTTTTCCAGGACAATAAGAAAGACAAACAAGGCCTGTCACTGTATTTATTTTATGCAAGTACTGATCTATATTTCAGATAAGTAACACCCTTGATGATAATGCTTAGTAAATTTATGACAACACTGTAAATGGTCCTGCAAAGACTGTTCCACACAGATATGGATGGTGTGGGTTGAAGTGGCACAGTGCTCCTTTTTAAACTTAGCTGCATTTGTTAACACAGTGCATAGAGTGTTTGTAGGAGGGACACCAAGATGGTGAGGGGCCAAGAAGGGAAGGGATATGAGGAGTGGCTGAGGTCACTTGGTCTGTTCAGCCTGGAGGAGACTGAGGGGACACCTCATTGCAGTCTGCAACTTCCTCCTGAGGGGAAGAGGAGGGGCAGACACTGATCTCTTCTCTCTGATGACCAGTGACAGGACCCAAGGGAACAGCATCAACGCGTGTCATGGAAGATTTAGGTTACATATTAGGAAAAGTTTTTCACCCAGCGGGTGGCTGGGCACTGGAACAGGGTTCCCATGCAAGTTAGGTCACAGCACCAAGCCTGATGGAGTTCAAGAAGCATTAGACAACCCTCTCAGGCACGTGGTGTGGCTCTTAGTGCTGTCCTGTGCAGGTCCAGGAGCTGGATTTCAATGATCCTTGTGGGTCCCTTCTAACTCAGCATATTCTGTGATTGTGTGATTCTATTAAATGTGATCAAGAGCAGCCATACTGAACTGATGTTCTTTGAATCACCAGCACTTTGGAAGTAAACATTTGAAATCAGACTGGGGGAGTGAAAATCCTGGTGATGGCCTGTCTCCAAGGTAAGCTTTTCTGCTTGGAGCTGCCAAGAAAGATGTTGCTGCAGAAAGAATGTGCAGATGTGAGAAGTCTGATTGAATAAAATTCTTAAAGAGCATTGGGTGCCTTGAGCTCATCTCCACTATGACTTGGGGTTCTGCAAGACTTCTGCAAGTTAAAGCTCCACGTAACCAGATGGGAAAGAAAAGAGTTTGAGGGGGACTGAGTTTACTCTAGACACCCAGAAATTAAACTGTTTGCATGTTTGCATCTAAATATTGGCTGCACCTGCAGAATCTCTTCAGTTGATGCTTTTCATAAAGAAATAATCTAGTTTTGCAGATATGGATTCTTATTGTGTGCCTCTCAGCATGGGATGCAAGGGTGGCAACAGCTAGTCTAATCACAGCCACCAATAAAGAAGAAATTGTAATTAACCACACAACATTGTAGCAATGCAAAACCAGACAAATTAGAGGCCTGGAGGGTCTCCAGCTACTAGAAAGCTAAATTTTCTGCTATAAGAATAGAAATAAGAGAATTTTTTTTTTTGCCTGTATCTAGATCTTGTCAGTACATAGATTGTAAAAGCAAAAGTAGCAACATACATTATTCTCCCATTGATGGAAAAGATGTGAGAATCACACCAACAGTTATTGTGAGCTTCATCAGAAGAGTATTACAGCTTTTTGATACAAAACCCAATATCCTTCTGGGAAAGGTTAAAACAGAGCCACGATTTGCTTATCCTTATCAACTGCTCAATCTTAAGACTGTCAGGAAAAGATGCATGTCCTATAACAAGGAGAAAGAATGCAAAATAGTGCAATTAAGGTAGCAATTGAATAGAAAAAAAACCCCTTTAGCAGTACTACAAACAAGTTTCAAGACCCACAGAGTTGAAAAAGGTGCAAAGAAATGAGTGTATTTCATGCCATTGCAGTACCTTTATAAGTAGGTCTCCTAATGAAGAGCAAATAAATATGGAGTCTGCACAGTATTAGCACATAATGCTTGAAATAGGATTCCTGTGATCTTTTAAGCTGGGGAAAAGAAATGAGACTTAGTTGCTCCACTGTATCTCTGCAAATTCTATTTTGATATTTCGATGTGCATCAGCTTTGTGAGCCAATGGCAATTTTTTTTTTGTGATCTTGCTATCAGGTTACTCACTTAACTTACAATATTTTGCTCTCTCCTTGTAGAGCTGGAAGATCTTGCATCGTGCTCCAATTTAATGTGCATATAGCAGTTTGGATAGGTTCCACTTCCCTTATTTCCTGCAGGCAGCTGTTACAATTCCAGCTCTGCCTACCTTCCACAACCCCTCCCAGATGATCTGCTGCACCATTTGAGGTCCCTAGTATGCTATCTATTATAGATCACAAAAAACCCAAATAGCTTCTGTAAGAAATGTATCACATCTATGTTCTTTGATATGTCCTTGTCATTTAACAGCAATCTAAATCCCTGGGCACATTACTGTAACAGATGACAGAGCAAGAATTAATACAATTCTCCAACATATTTTTGGGGGTGGCTATTGGAAATTGAAGAGTTGGGAGTACAAAGGCACTGGTTTAGGATTTCCAAGGAAATGGAAAATTCAGTTCTACCACAGATTCAAGCTCTAAAAGCAGCTTTCTTTCCTCCTTAAAAAAAACCCAACCCAACCAAAAAACAACCAAAACCAAACAACAACCAAAGAAATTGACTCAGAGGGAATAATACCATTTGTTTCTGTAAGCATCACTTGCTTGTAAGTATGAAAAATTATTTTTGTGAAATGCTTAATAAGATGAATGGAAATACACATCAGCTTTGGGGTTTTGTTGCTTTGGATTTGGAGAAACTTGGATTTTCTCTTTTCTACTAAATGATGCACTGCAAAGGTATAGAAAGCCCTGGCTGGTTGCTTATTAGTAGGTTCTATCAATCTGGAGATAAAAATTCATGAAGCAGTTTGAGAGAAGGATGGAATGATGGCTGATGTTAAGTATCAACACTGGTTTGAAACATTAGAAGTAGTGCTTTTGTATGTACAGCCCTGTAGTTACAATATACAGCTTATTCTTTCTTCATTTACCACAAGTTGTATCCTTTACATGTTCTGCACCTTTTCAAATAATTCAATTTTCTCATTTCAAATCAATTGTTGTCTTACTCCATCTCATCCCTCTCCACAATTCAGTTGTAAATCTCTCCATGTGAGGAAAGTCTGTTGTCAAATCAACTACTTATTCAGCTCTTTGTTTGTAAATGCTGGAGTTAGTGTGATAATTTTCTTTGGAAAGTATGTGGCAATGTCTCTGCATGTCAATCAGAATATTTGTGGAGCCCACTCACTTTGGGATTGCAGAGTTTTGGAGTTTGTCCATCCATTTTGTTAATCACTTTTAACATTTCATTGCTTCAGTACTCAAATTTACAACTCCATATCCTTACCCTGGTTTACCTCTTGCTTTGTCCTCCTCTCTGGTTTGTCATTCAGCTTATCCCAATTTTCTCTTGCAGCCTTGCTACTTATCTCCTAACTCCACCTATCTATGACAGGGATCAGTGATTCTTTGCCTCCTTCTCTGACTACTCCTAGTCCCATTGTTCATCCTCCTGTTTTAGAATTCATAGGATCATAGAATAGTTTGGGTTGGAAAGGATGTTTAAAAGTCATATAGTCCAACCCCCTGCAATGAGAAGGGACATGGTCCACTAGATCAGGTTGCTCAGAGCCTTGTCCAACCTGACCTTGAATGTTTCCAGGGATGGGCCATCTACCACCTCTCTTGCAACTGTTTCAGTGTTTTACCACCCTCAAATTCCTCTCCCTTTATCAAAAACATGCCTTCTCCAATTATCTCTTCCAATCTCTCCATTGGGTCCAGACATTCCTTCCTCTTGTCAAAGCCATGATATCTCTCTCCAACCATCACTTCTGTAGTTCCTTTCAGAGCTCTCAGTCAGAGTCTTCCCTTTCCTTTCCCTATGCCAGGGTCACCAGACTGCTGTTCTGAATCTTATGGTTGTCTTTTCCTTGTCCTTAGGGCACTCAGGCAGATTCCTTCCTTCCTTCCTCCCCAGGGTACCCAGCAGATGAGAGCACTAGAGGTGGGCTCCAATACCCAGCCCTATGGAGAGTACTGGCAGCCCAGGGCTGGGATCAGAGGATGGGCCTATATAGGTACTTCATCCCTGGCCAGCAGTTTGTCTGACACAGACAAATATTTTTGGTTGAGTTGTGACAGTGATGGAAAGAATTATGTATGCTAGAAATGATGGAGAGAATTCTGTATGGTGAAAAGTTATACAAAGGTATAACTATATTTTATTGATATAAGAATTTATAGTGCACAAATCACAGTGCAAATACTTAGTCATATAATTATCTTAAAGTCTATGTACAAGTAAAATGCAATTTTAGCTGGAATGCTTACTACTGAATGCTACTTTGAGAGTCTCAGAGATTGTAGTAACTGCAATGTCCCATTACACATTTTAGCAGTTTAAGGAGTGCACAGGGTTCCTCTTCTCGTCTCTTTCATTATCATGAGATATGGGAAGATTACCTGGCAAAAAAAAGTCTGCTTAACATGTGACACTCTCTTTCCTTGTTTTACAACAATAAGATGAGCTATAGTTGGCAACTCCACAGTGTAGAAAGTAAATAAAGAGCATAGTGAAAATAAAAGAGCATAGTGAAAATGACAGCAGCTTTGAGGGGTTTAGCAGAGCCTGGATTATTGGCCAAGATTCTTTCCAGAAAAATGGGATGACATCCAGTGCTAACCCTGTGAAACCTGACTGACAGTATCTGCTGAATGCATTAAGGAACTGTACTTACATTCTGGAAATCCCAAATGTCCAATTTTAAATATTTTTTCCTCCTGAAAAGCAGTGTGAAGAGCTGTAGCTGGGCTTTTTCTTTTTGCTTATTGTTTCTGAGCATCTAGAATACATTCAAGTCACCTCTTGTCAAACAAAGATCATGTCTCAGTCACATAGCCAAGAAAACTGCTTAAAAATCCAGACTCGTGGGTTTTTATGAAATCTCACCATTCTAGCTTGCTAAAACTTAAGAAAGCAAAACTCACAAATACAAAGCTCACAATACATCTGCTGAGGTTGGAGAAAATATGCTAGGACTAACAGACACATTTTCCAATAGCAATCTTCACAGAAACCAAGGACATCTCCAGCTAACAGCGACAGTTTCTCTGTATCCCAGCATTAGTAAGACAACTGTGAGTGAGTGACCCCGAATCTATTTGCATTAACAGAAACCTAAGATTTTTTTACAGCTTCTGATTTTACAAATAGAAAAGATAAATACATTGTTCTTTGTAAGGTCAAAAATATCAAATCCAGAAATAAGCCCCACTATTTTAACTGATAAATGACTCATTGCAGACTTTGTTAAGTGATTTTATGTGCATTAGGTCCTGACTCTTGTCAAATTTGTGTTGAAAAATTACTAGGAAAGCTTCACAGATGAGGGATCTCAGCTGCAGATGTGCTGCCATGAAAATCTGATAGCAAACATAAACAAACAACAGGAAAATCTCAGCTAGTTCATTTATTGATATAAGTGAATTTTCAGACAGTATGTAGTATATATACCACACCAGGAGATTTTAGGAGCCTAACAGCACTTGCCATATTGAGCTTTATGTTCTGTGGGGGCTTCACTGCAAGGCCATGTATACTCCTTCATTCATGTAGGATAACTGCAAATCTTACTACCAGCCAATTTTAGAGCATAAAGAAAAGGAGAGTTTAACTACTTTTGCTTCAGTATCTGGGCTCAAGTGGTCCAGATGCACTGATTATATAGCATGTAAATCAGAAAACTCTCAACAAAACCTTAGTGAAACAACAGAGCCGTTTCAACAGAGTTTCATGTATAGCTATAACCAGCCTATAATTCACTTTAATGCTCTGCAAGAAACATCTTGCAGATAATAGAGGAGAATGAGATACACGCTGATGTAAAAGCAGTAAGATAGCTTCTTTGCTTGACCAATGTTTTATAACATTTAGCTGAGTAAGATTTGGATAGTCTTTACTGCTGTCATGAAAACTGTCTGCCAAACAGCTTATTGGCTTTGCAACTGAAGAAATAAAATCAAGATTTTTGGAGAGCGACAGAAGCACCATGGGTCCCACCTCAGCTTACTTATCAATGAACAAACGCCCTTCCTGATGTTCAGATGTTACTAAAGACTGTGACTCCACTGGGAGAATGATACTAGAAAGGATGTCGAAGTGCAGTTCTTTAAATAGCCATGCATGTTTTCCTCCCCAGAAAAGAAGTACGAAAGCGAACACAGCAGCTGGTTAATTCACTTTCCAAGTCAGATGATATCACAGGTATGAAGTTACTGACTTCAGTGACTAACTTGACAATATTCAGTCACATTGCAAAAGTACCCCTTAATTCTGAAAGTTTCAGTTTTGTCAGTGTGTAAGACAGACTGTGCTTAGTACAGAGCATCTTACAGCTATCACTGATTTCAATGGGAGGCTCAAGTTCCTACAGAACTGATTAATGAAGTAATAAATTTTAATACCAGAAAGGGCCATTATGGTAATCCAGTCAGACTGCTTTGAATTCTGAAAGTCAGTAAATGCTGCTTGCATTAAGCCTGTAACTTAGATCTGAGCTAACACATATCCATAGGAAGTATTTCAGTCTTGATTTAAAGACTTGTGTGACAGCAAACCTATCAGATCCTAGATAAAGTGCTTCACAGTTGGTTACCTCAGATTTCAGTTCTCTTTTTTTTCCCTTTCAACTTCTAACCAGTATGTTTCATTATGACCTTATCTGTTAAATCACCCTTTCTACTCAGGAACTAGACAAGCTGAGCTTACATGCAGGAAGGCTCAAGCTAGGAGCTCTAAGACTATCAGACAGGAAAACCAGAATTTGTGGGGGGGAAAATGCTGATGAGCTGATGAGCTGGCAGATCAAGAGGCCCCTGAGGAATCAGGGATCCTGGTGCAAGCAGGCAAGGAGCAGGCAGGGAACAGGGAGGGCCCCTGGTGCAGGGAGAGAACAGGCAGGGAGAGAAGGTGGCACACATGCTGCCCTGGCAGTCCCACAGAGAAATCTTGACTGCAGGTCCCCATGACAGCAGTTTCCCCAAATTCGGATTTTTTTTCCTTTTATAAGAGGATTTCTGATCAGCCAGCAGCCTTTGGTCTCTACCCGCTAGGCCATACTCACACTTGGCGATACCGGAGAGTGTCATTTTCTCAGGTCTCAGCAAATGCCTCCTCCTGCTGCTTGGTTGATCCTCTCTAGCTCAGCTGCTGCTTCCCTTTGATAGGCTCAAAGCAGTCATCTCCATAACTTGTGATGTGTTTTTTTCAAGAAGTAATTTGATATCAGTTAGTTTATAATATTGGGTCATCTGTTTTCAGTATTTTCAAGGCCTTTGCTGTTATCCCACATTAAACTCCAGTTCATAACAGCCATCTTGGCACAAAGCTCCAGTTCCCAGGAACCACAGGCTGATAACAAGTGCCGCAGGCCAGAACTGGGGCATTGAGCCATTGCTGCTAACGATGGAAGTGCTCTTCTTAATAGCTTTCATTTATTCCAGGTTTCATGGCAGCAGAGGAAACTCATCATTAGCTGGCTGTGCAACGTGACCTGCCCAGCATTTATGGCACTGCTGTTCTCAAACATGTACTCCCTCATACTTGTTGTGCACTAAAATCTCCACTCCTGTGTAAATTTGAGTTCAGCTATATTAAGTGTTGTTCAAATGAGGCTAGCTTTAGTCAACCTGCCTTCATCAACTCAGCACTTTCCATTTGGTGACTTGAGGTATTTATTTGGTTGTTGGTATTCATTCTACATTCTTTTGGGTTACTGCTAAAGATATGGCAGAAGGCTGGACTAAAAACAGTCCAGGGACTTCACTGGATCCCTGTGACTGGGGATAGTTCTGCTGGAGGGAAGGAACGTCTGCTACCATTTATTTTCTGAAAGATTTAAGGCTGTAGTCCCCTAAAACACTGGAGAGCTCAGCCTGCTTGAAGGACAGAGTGTGTCATATGTCTGAACATCTAATTACAGTATCTTGTATGGTAAAAAGAGGAATTTTTTTACTTTGCTGTAATTTCTAAAGTTCTGGGAAAACCCTCAGAAATGTAGAAGGTTATATGTTAAGGAAACTCTCCCATCTGACCATTCTGATGGCAATCAGGGCGTCTCACTTGCACCACTCCAGGTTTTGACTGCTGGGACAGAAGCCCCTTTGCAGCAAGTAACTCCAGTGACTTGACAGGTACCCTGTTTGACTCCCTGCACACCCCAGACTCAGACTTAAGTTTCCCTCATCAGCTTGAGCCCAGGTTTCCCATAGCAGAGTCCCAGATGTTCCTTTAAGTAATTTAATCATAGTGCAGCAACTTACAGAGCTGGGTGCCTCTGGGGAAGGACTCCCAGCAAAGAGATCCCTGGGGGTTTAGACCCTCACAGTCTGTGCACCCATGCTTCAAGCACCTCTTGGTCTAATGGTGGGGTTTGGTCTGGGGTCTTCTTGCTGTTCACTGGACCCTGCAGTCTCTGGGTGACTGACCATTCCTGCCTGGCTGCTGTTGGAGGTCCACATGCCCTATGTCAGGCAAAAGGTCACTGCTCCTTCATGGCTCATTGCTTGTGGTTCCAGCCATCCAGGGCACAGTGAGCATGTCACACACCAAGCAATCTGAACTGGGTGTACTCCTCAACAGTCCCCCTGCAAATATACTGAAAGGAAAAAGACAAGACTTTCAAGGCATTTAACCACTGCCTTTACATACAACATTATTACAAGTAACAAACATAACAAATTTAAGGGTAACAAGATTGCCATAGGGCAGAGTACAAGTTCATAGATTCCTGTGCACAATACACAAATGATTAAATAGAAAATCACCAAGGATTCTCAGAAGTCTTTTACTTATCAACTGATTGCTCATCCACTCTTCATTTGATGTGGGAATAGTGTATCATTTTCCTTACCTAAAACTTAAACAGCAAAACTTTAAACAGCAAAATAAGGACATAGTAGGAAAGTATATGGCCTTCTCATTTCGGTGCTAACTTGGATTTTCTAGAGAAAACTTCATCTCCAGGCTACATATTATATACTTGTATTTCAGATGGCATGTGCTGATACCACTGAGCATACTCTTTTCTGCTCTTCAGTGTTCTTTTTGCATCTCTAAAACTTACTGTGTCAACAGTATGGTTTGAAGGCAAAGGTTGACTTCCTTCATCTACTGGGACGCTGAGAAAGCCAGCTGTTAAATTATTTACAACAAAATATCCATCTTTAAGTGGTATTTGCGAAAGTATAGTCAAGGGGCCTGGCACCAATGGGTGAGGGGTCAATGCATGTTGGTTAATTGCCCACAGATCCTGCACAAGTACTCAGGGTCTTCATCTAAACTATTCTGGTTTACAGGCAATATCGGAGTGTTATATGCAGACACACATGCTTTAAAATTCTTTTGTGTACGTATTGGTCTATCTGGTTTTGGATACTTCTCCCAGCTTCCAGGGAATAGGGTACTGTCTCACAGAGGGTGGCACGTCTGCCTTGGTTTTAATGCATACAGGCTATGCTGAAACCAAGTCCCCCACTTGTAGCGGTCTTACCCCAGAACTCTGATAATATAGCTTTCAATAGTTCTAGTATCTTCTGTTCACTTTTGAAGCTCTCAGTAATCAGTGAGATTCACTGATCAGTGAATCACACTCAGTGCCATTATTAAAGCCATTCCTTTTGGTGAGAAATGCAATTCTGCATCTAAGGCCTGTAAGAAGGTCTCTCCCTAACAAGCACACTGGGGAATCTTCTATTAATACAAATCTTTCCTGTACAGTCTTATTTCCTATCATTGCTAATACAGGTTTACTCACATTTTTCCCTGCCCAGTGGCTCCATGTGTGAACACTTTGTGGTTACTGACCTCTTTGGGGCAAAGTTTAAGAGGGATAATGTGGTTCCTGTATCTACCAGAAATCCAACAAAGAGACCCACTCCCCACATACCACATGTCCCTGTTGATCTAGGTGTTCTCCAAAAATTGTATCTTTCTAATTGTATTGTTCCCTCAAATTAGTAGAACTGCTGGCCTCTAGCCATTGTGACTATCTATCCTTGCACAATTACTCCCCCACTTGGTTGGAAAGGCCATTCTCTTTGCCTGTGTCCTAAATCTTCACAATAGTAACACTCCATTTCCAAATTCCTTCTCTGTCTCTTTCTGCTTTCTGGTTTAGGTCCGCTAAGTCTATTTGGTCTTCCTCTCTTTCCTTTTCTCCCCTGGAGATTTCCTGTCAAGGCAACAGCCATCAGATTTTCCACTTTCTCCAATTTCCCTTTTCTCCTCTACTTGCTCTGCCCTCTGTTTTTTCTTTTGCCCATCATACACAAATACTGCAACACGTGAATTTTCTATAGTTTTACTCCCCACCACCCTGGCATATGCTCCTTAAAATACTTTTGACTGTCTGGTGCTGCCTGACCTACAAAAACACCAATTGCAAGTGCACCATTAAAGTTTTGTGAATCCATTCCCCCATATTCTAGCAAAATGTGTTGGAGGCAGCCCCAAAAATCTCTAGGATGTTCGTCCATTCTCTGTCTACATTCCATTACTTTAGTCCAGTTAACCCTTCATTCCCCATGATAATATTGCTTCAACCAGGTTTTGAATTCTTGTCTGACACGCTGGCCTGTCCTCTGCGCTGTTATCATTCCAATTTTGGTCATTCACTGCCAGGGGTTCCTATTTCCTTCTGCTTGCTGTGCCAGTTCTGCTTTGCTATCAATTATTTTTCCCTTTCACCTGGCCAGAATAGTTCTTTCAAAAGAACACCTGCATGTCCCCCCAGCTTGGGTCATGTCCAGTACATATATTACAGCTGAGCACATTGCTTGCGATCTTCCCTCAAACTTGGCATCTCACTTCCCTGTAATGCCAAATCACTCAGATTCCACGGGTATTTGGTAAACATTTGGAGAAGCCCCACAGGAGGAAAGTTAGATGGTGTTGAAGGATTATTTAAAGGACAGGGCGGTGCCGAGGCAGAAAGAGCACCGGGATTCCTGCTTAGGAGATTAATCCCCATGACCCGACAGGGCGGTGCCGACACAGGCAGAGCACCACAGTTCCTGCTTTGGGGCTCAGGCCCCGCCACCACAAGGGTCACCGGCGGCTTGGCTTCCCTCTGCTGACTTCTCATCCGTGCACAGCTGTTCCAAGCATAACAATAACTCATGTGATCTGGGAATCCATTTTCCAGACATTGCCGCAGGAAAGTTAATTTGTGTACATCAAAAAGTGCCTTGTGATGGCCATTGTTCTGCTGAGCTACCACTACAGGTTACAGCCGGCCAATGCTCCTGGCACAATGCTACTGCCTGCTCTTCGAGTGACAGCAGAGTCCCAGATGTGCTGTTAGCCTTTTAAGTGATTTAATCGTAGTGTAGCAACTTACCAAGCTGGGTGCCTCTGGGGAAGGACCCTCCCAAAAATGATCACTGGGGTTTTATACTCTCGCAGTCTGTGCACCCACGCTTCACACAGCTCTTGGTCCAGTTTTGGGTTTTGGTCTGGGGTCTCCTCGCTGTTCATCAGGTCCCGCAGAGCCTTGTGGTGACCGGCCACCCCCTGGCTGGTGTTGCAGGTCCCCAAAGGGCCCTTGCCCGTTCACAGCTCGTTGCCTGGGTCCCCAGCCTCTTTCCCCAGCCAGGGCACAATTTGCAGGGCACATGGATATATCTGCAAGGGGTGTTTTTTAAACAGTATAAACCGGTATTCTATTTTCAAATATACAGAATATTCATAATATTCATATATAGTTACATGTGTGGACATATATATGCCATAGACAAACTGATACAGAGTACATATATATTAGTCAAACCAAATCCAACACGGATTTGTCCCTATTCTGGATTTGCAGAATATGTACAAGGCCACCCTAGTACTTTCCAGTGCTAAACTATTTTCCTAGCTAAAAGCCAATTGTCCCCCTTCTCTTTTCCTAGCTGATCTGTGATGTCTTTTATTCTAACAAGATGGAAATAGCAGGTGGAAGTAAAGGAAAATTACATTTTCAGGTATGGACATACAAATCTGAAAATTATTTACATTTCAACAAAATCTTAAAGGGGATCGAAAAAAATTAGTGGTTCTATACAGCAAGAGAGTTTGATATATCATGTTATGATTCTGTTTTAAACTCGTGTCCTTTCTTTACATTTGACACTGTACTTCACAGAATCTCAGAATCGTCTAGGTTGGGAAAGATGTTTATGATGTCCAACTGTTAACCCAGCACTGCCAAGTCCATCACCAAATCATGTCTCTCAGAAACATATTTACTGGTTTTTAAGTACCTCCAGGGATGTATTCTTGTAGACATTCTGTTCATAAAAATGTAAAATGAATAACAGCAATGACCTTAACAGTTAAGGCCAAACGTACTGTTCCATTACCACTTTTTGCTCAGTTTGAGTAATTTTAAGCCCCATTAAAATATTAACTTTTATAGGTTATATTTTGCCTGCATCAACTGAACGTTCCACAAAATAGTTGCTGCACGGAACAGAAAAGCATCCCACTATGCAACAATTTGTAGTTCTCACTTTGAGGTGCTGATTTGACCCCAAACACGAAGCCTGGCCTTTTACTGTAATAAAAATGTTTCATTTTCTGAGGAGTAATTTCACAACAGTGAGGAGACACAAGCACTGCAACTTAGAAAATCGTAAGCCTTTCTGGTGTTTTGGAGCTTTATGAAAAAAACTGGCACACGCAGCACACCGTATATTTCGCACAGAAATGACCAGGTTAAATAATTTTTTTTCCTTAATGTGATAAATTGCGTAAAAACCCTAACCGATTCCTTTCTCACCTCCCTGTTTAACAGGATCTACCTCTAGTTGAGCTAAACGTATAGCTTTTTCCTAGTGCAGACTTGTCCACAGGAGTCTTTCACCGGGACATCACGGCAGGAGCGAGTAGCCCCGCAGATATCGGCGAACAGAAGCGCTCACAACCCCTGAGCAAACCAAGCGCTTCCTTTCCCTCCCACGACCCGAGCCCAGGGCCCCGGGACCCGGCGCGGGNGTGCTGGCGGAAGCGCGGCGAGCTCCCGCCTCCCGCCGGGGTCGGGGGTCAGCCGCGCCCGCCGGCTCCGGGCGCCCATGGAGGGCTCGGGGGACGAGGAGCCGGGGCCCGAGGGGCCTCTGCAGCAGCTGGTGAAGCGGCAGCGCAAGGAGAAGCGGGAGCTCCAGGGTGAGGGGCGCCATGGCCCGGCGCAGGGCGGGCGGGGAGAAGGCTGGGGAGCGGCGGCGGGGACACGCGGGGCCGGCTGGGCTCGGTATCCCCTCTCCGGCTTCCCTCGCAGAAAGCCCCGCTCGGCAGCGGGAGTAGCTCGGACGGGCGGGAGGGACGGCGGAGGCTGTGGAGAAGGAGGGAGCAGCCCTGGCAGGGCCCTCGCAGGGGGCCGAGGACGGCGGTAGCGAAGTGGTGCGTGCGGGCAGCGGTGCGGCAGGCGGGCTGCGCTGCCGGGAGCAGTGCCTGTCGTGCGGGCGGCCTGCGGAGCTCGCCTTGCCGTGGCCTTGGGAGCCGCCCGATGCGCGGGAGCTGTGGTTTAATGCTGGGCCGTTGGCGTGATGTTCGTGTTTTGTTACTTTGGTTTCAAGTTAAAGAAGGTGTGTTTTTAAAAGGCATTTTAGATTGAAAAGCCTGCATAGGGGCTCTTGCTGCCCAGCTTGTTACATTTCTTCATTCAAAGTGCAGTTGACCTGAACCGAATTTTCATGTCCTGTCCAGCCATAATAAAGTATCGGTGGTAAAAGACCGGTGTGGTCTTACTGTGCTTCTTATGAACTTGTAACACGCTACGCCATTTGACCTACCCTATTACAATATCTTCATATAATTAAGTAGGTCTGATAGATGGATTCTGTTGAGTTTCATAGTATAATAACATTTTCGTTAAGCCTTTCTCATTGCTAGTACATTGATACAGCCTTTTCCTTGTTTGGCTTTTTTCGTATATAATGAGATAGGCTCATCTGCAGCCTTTTATCAGAGGATTAAAGGAGGAAGGAGTCAGGTTGCATACTGTCATTAAATCTATAGGAACTTACTGTTTTGAGATGCCTTTTCCTGACTCAGATTTGGTTGAAATTGAGGGGTAGGAATCAAGGATTGTCATAGGTGGCTGGGGCACCTGGCTTCACGCACACCCCCCCTTTCCACCACCCATACTCTCCACTGTGTATCTGTGTGTGCCTTTTATGTCCTGGATTCCCTTCTCCTCTGCTATGTTAATTTTAATGAACAAAGCTGCTTTTCTGTCATACTCAGCTTATTCATCTGTGAGGCTGAATGCTTAACATAAATCTTTCAGTATGAGCATTCTTCCTGCCTCCCTTTGAAAAATTTCATTATCATTGCCATCATCTTCAGCTCAGTTGTGTCAGTCAAGGGTGAAGGACAGGAAAACAGGACAGGTGATATACAGAATAGCAAGCAGGCTGTTAAATAATTGCTGCTGTAACTCTAAAACAGTGAATACAGAAGTGACAGAAGTAGTGGGAGTGTTCATTTAAGAACACAAGAGAAGAGAAGGCTATGAGGGAATCTGGTTGTAGTTTCCACTGTTTAATGGATGGAGCCAGACTCATCAAAGTATAGAGAATGGACTAGAGACGGGCTGAAGGGTAACAAGAAAAACCTTCGTGGGAAGAATAAGGGAAAATATTTTCATAGCGAGAATCGTTAAATATTGGTAAAACAGTTTCCCAGAAATGTTGCAGGATGCCCATCCCTGGAGACTGCACAGTCACCTGAATAAATTTCAGGTGCATCTGAATTAACATAACCTGATGTACCTTTGAATTCAGCCACACTTTGAGCAGGAGGTAGAACTAAGTAAAGTCTGGACACCGTTTCTAACCAAACTCTTCTGTGATTTTAGAAATGAAGCATTGACTTACAGCCTAGAAATACTTATGGACTTTAATCAAGTTAAGGTTTTTTTGGTTTTAAATACCCATTTTGCTTTTAGAAACTTTGTCTTAAGGATGGGTAAACTCAGTTTTTAATTTTAATCTGCTGCTTGTCTGATTAAAAAATTGCACGTCTTTCCTGTGAGATTGGAGATTTCAATGCTCACATAGTCTTTTCAAAGGCAACAGGCCAAGGTCTGCTGCATGGATGAAGTTCATATGTGTTTTTATTAGTAAGCTGGCATAAGTTTTTGTCTTCTTCAGAGAAAGAAAGAAAAGGTAGTTTGCATCTTTTAAGAAAAAATATAGCCACTTTGAAAATGTGAGGATTAAAACGGGCAGTCTCACAGCTAAACTATTATACTGATTTGTTGATGTTTGTAAATTAGTTTTTCTGTGTGACTTGCGGTCATTTTCTGCAATGACCATAGAGTATCTATATTTTAAAATAATGTTTTATTACACTGCTTCTCTAACAGCAAAAATTCAAGGTATGAAAAATGCTGTTCCCAAGAATGATAAGAAGAGACGAAAACAGCTGGCAGATGAAGTTGCCAAACTAGAGGCAGAACTTGAACAGAAGCACAAAGAGGAATTAAAGCAGCTGAAGGAAGCTTCTTCACCTGAACAGAATAAGGTAGGTACCCTAACTTCAGCTGAAGTTGTACAGGTACAATTTGTGTTAGGGCTTTTTTAACTTTTAAAAATTACAATGAAATAACACTTCAAAGTAGTTATCCTTTTCTTCACAGTAACTCTTTTCAACTTAGGAAAGCTTTAGCTGTTACAGTAAATGGGCAGTGCTAGAAGGGGCATGGAACAGTGGTGGTTTTTGTTGTTGAGCACTGTTGAGGGAGTGGTTTGGTTGCTTAAAGAATCACTGTAAAAGATATTTCAAAAGCAGGTTTAATATAAATTTGCAAAAGCATAACAAAATTCGATGGCAAGATTTACTTTGTTACTGAATCCATGGATGAGGCATACAAGCAAAATCATTACACAAATGCCAAGCTGTAATAGAAATTAAATGTAGAGTAGGGGGAAAGGTGCACCACTGCAAGTAGTATTTGGTGTTGCCTTTAGGGCTGCATGAGTAACTCAGTTATGTTAGAGAATTACTTTTTTGAGTTACTGTTATATTGCCACTCTGGTTATCTAATGTAGACTACTCAAGTATTGATGACCTTCAGCAGGTATTTAACTCATCCAGTGTGTTTTGTCTTGCAATTTTGTCAACAGTGTAACTGATTTTTTTGCATATATCTTACAGTTACTGGGTTAGGTTTGTCATTTTTCTTGAGAAGTTTCAACTCTGTGTCTTTTTCAACTGCTGGTTATGCTTTGATATAGAGGGTGGACCCTTCTGCTTTAATTTTCACAGAACTTGATAATGGCTGTTTGGATACCTCAGTGGCTGGCATGGTAAGGAAAGCTTTTCCTTTCAGCCAGTAAGCAGTGCTCACACTCCAGTATGTAAGAAAACATACAGCTTAAATTTGAGATGCACAGTTCATAACTCTGTTGGGAGTACAGAAAAAGAATGAAATTCAAGACAGTAGTTTGTCGCTTTGGCC
>VXAZ01004023.1:671242-883769 GCA_013399875.1 Gymnorhina tibicen
AGGGAGGAGATGTCGCAGGGGCAACACCCAGTGGGCGGCGACTCTACTCCCCCAACCCGCCCTCCGGGTCGGAGTCGTAGGCGGGGAAATCCACCCACTGAATGCTGTCCAGCCCCGAAGTGGGCTGGGCCACCGCAACAGTAGTTTGGGATGGGAAGTGCTTTGATAGGTTCTGTGCTATACATGGATCTTTGTGGTTAAACTTCATAAAAATATCCTGGAAGAGAACTTAAAACTGTTTCAGATGATGCATATCTTAGTTATTGTTTATACTAATAAGAACATTTAACTTTTTTTTTTTTTGTTTTTAGACAGTTTCCATAGCTGATGGGGTTGCAAATTTAGAGCTTGAAGGAGTAGAGCAGCAGATTCAGCATCCTCGAATATCAAAAGCACAGAAGAGGCGGGTATGACTTCATGTTAAACATTTTACAAATAACTGATTGACATTATGTTCAACTTAACTATAATAGCCAAAACTAAACAATTTTGCAGGAGACATTACCTGGGTAATTCTGTATTGATGCTGTACCTACTGGTGCCTTGAAAATCTGTTAAACTGCTGCCTAGATATATGTAAGAATTTTATAAATAGTTGTGCTTTTCTACCCTCAGCCATGAGCCGGGAATCAGAATAGGTCAGGAAATGGGAGCCATAAAAAAAGAAATTATGTAAAGCAAATGATTTTTGAAAGACTTTCACTAGAAATATTATTAAAGAAGTAAAGTAATTGAATTAAAATACTATGTGGAAAATATGCAACTAGTAGAACTTTACGCAAAACATCAATACTGAAGAAATTCAATTACTGAAGAAATTTAACGAAAGAACATCAATACTGAAGAAATTCTTTTAAAATATTGAATTGCTAAGAAACACTACATAGTGTCCTGTTAGGCTTAGATGTGGTTAAACATCAGATGTTGTGATGGATTAACAGTCTCGCTGTACCTGCATGAATATTGGCTTGGGGCCAGAGAAACACTGCCTTATTGCATATTTCGTCCCCTGTTACATGATCACTACAAACATGTTAACAGGATGTTCATAATTCATGGCGCCATGTCTAGGCAAACCAGGAACTCTGGTCTAATTTTCCTATTTTCTGATTGCCTAAACCAGTCTGGTCTTGATTCATGGTGAATTTTAAGTATGAAAGTGGAAAGATCATTCTCTGTACTGCTTCCTTTTTTACTTGCTTATTTATATTGGCTCTTGCTCCCTTGTTAACTTCAGCATGAACTTATGAAACATTCTATGAAAGTAATTTTTTTTGTTTTATTACATCCCTTCTAATATTCTCTACATGCATTCTTATCCATCCTTTAGGTTAGGAGCAGTCTTTTATGATGTAGAATACCTGTCCTGAGGGAGTTTCAGTTTCAGTGGCATGAGCTCCATTATGCAATCACATGCTTAAGTGGCAGATCCCACACTTCTTACAAAAGAGCGGTATTTTCTGATGTTTAATTAGAATTCCCATACTTGAAATAGGTGATGCTGAAGAAAGGACTATGACTAATAGCCTTTGTATGAGGGTTGTAAAGTATTATTTTTTATGTTGATATAATTAAGATTTCTCTTGTCATATAATTTCGAGTGTGGTGTCGGAGGCAGTTAGGATGTATTGGTCACTAAGCATTTGCTGAAGTTTGGGTTTAGGAGGTCTCTAATTGGTAGTACTGATTCAGACAAATATTTCATACAGGTGAGAACGTACTGAGAAAACTGAAAGAGTTAGAAGCAAGCACTAAGCCAAGAACTCTACAGACATATTCTAAATTTTAATATTTGGTGTAATTTTTGTGTGTTTTTAATCTAAGGAGAAAAAAGCTGCTTTGGAGAAAGAAAGAGAAGAAAGAATAGCTGAAGCTGAGATACAAAATTTAACAGGTGCTAGACATCTTGAAAGTCAGAAACTTGCTTCCCTACTGGCAGCAAGGCACTTGGAGATTAAACAAATCCCTTCAGATGGCCATTGCATGTACAGAGCTATTGAAGACCAGCTCAAGGATCACCAAAATTCCTGGACTGTTGCAACTCTGAGGAACCAAACAGCAAAGTATATGCAAAGTCACTTTGATGACTTCCTGCCTTTTCTTACAAACCCTAATACTGGAGATATGTATAGCCAAGGTAAGACTTGTAGCATATGAGATTTTAAAAACTATTATAACCGTTTCTGACAAATCTCAGTCTCAGTTACAGCTGAATTAGGACTTTTATGGTGTTTGTAACTTCGTTGCTTTATTGGTCTGGCTGTGTTCCATGGAACACAGAATTACGATCTGCTATGAAACTTGGTACACCTGATCTCTGTAATTAATGTATTTTTTTTAAATTAATCAAGGAAACATTATTCCCCATTAAAAAAAAAAATAAAACAGAACTTTCTGGTTACCAGATCATGTGAACTCGTTCTGGGATGTGATTTGTTATTATAAACAGCTTGTCTACCAGGCTGGGGTGATTTTTTTGTTAAGTTTTTTATTGGTGTTTTCAATGTACACAGGAAAGCTGTTAAAAATGGGTGTGAAATTCAAGCAAATCTATTTTATAATAGTCTGAATAGATGCATTTTCTTATTCTACCTTGTTTTTTCACTGCGAGGTATTTTGGAACCGTTTTTTACAAATAGACTAAACTAAAAAATATAAAGAGCTTTAGTGTGGAGCAGTGATGTAGGCTGAGTAGATGCAGTTAAACAAAGTTTATGTACCTCTTATTTGAGCTATACATTATTTATTCATTATGCCTGGAACACCACAAAAGTGACTGCATAAATTTCCTTAACTTAATGCCACATTTATTTAATAGGCGTTGCTGTGGATTTCATGTGGTCACTGGGTGCTGTCTTTCCCATGTTGACAGAGATTAATGTCACAGGATAAACATGTCCCAGGAGAATAGTGAATAAAATTCTGCACAGCAATAGGGAATTGTGCTTTTCTGTTATAAAGGAAATGTATGAAAAATCATTCTGAGCAGTCTTCAGAAAATCTGAAGATTCTTTCTCAAAATCTGTTTGTAATGTTCGAAAGCTTGAGGGTTTGTAATTTACAAATTTTAAACTTGGTTTCTGTAGAACATGATCTGAAGAAATTTTCTTCAGCTATTTTCAAAGAAACTATTGGGAATAAATACTTTAGGAGGCTAAAAACAGCGCAGCTAATTTGGAAATTTAAAGAAAACCCAGCCAACTGTTTAACTACATGCAGTTGCAAGATTTTTAAATCATACCTGACACCTGGCTAATGTAAGAACTAGATATACTGCTCACTGTCACATTCTTTTCTGGAGTTCCTAAACATCCTCTGAAACTTAACAGGAAGAAAACCCTATGCAATTTCATGTTTGTTGTTACTTGTTGTTCTCTGAATAAAAAATTCAAAGTATTAACTGTACTTCTTTTTGTACTCTTCTTTTATCCCCCTCTTCAGTTGGAAATTTTCTTTTTAAAACAGAATGAGTTTGGGTTTTTTTTGACGACTGTTTTTCTCTGCTTTTCTTCAGGGAACATACGTATTTTCCTTTATAAAATGTTTGTACTTTTCTGGCTCTAGTTCTTCATTGCACAATTGGTGTTTTTCCTCAGTTGCTTGTTCTCAAACAAGACAAGTACTAAAAGCTGTCTTTTCTTTCCCTGCAGAGGAATTTGAGAAATACTGTGATGATATAGCAAATACAGCTGCATGGGGTGGCCAGCTGGAAGTAAGTACTGTATTGATAATTTTTATTTGTGAAATTCTGAAGTGGGTGAATATACCTTAAAGAAAGGGCTTCTTTGGAAAGAATACCTGAAGGCATAAGGGAAAGTAGTCACAAATAGCTTATTAAGAAGTTTTTCTTGTGGTTATAGGTTGTAGGTTATAGGTTTTCTCAAAGTAGTACACGTGCTGGTGGTGCACCATTGTTCTGATGTATTTGACCATATGCAAGTTAGTGAATTCATTTGGTATAAGTATCATTAGAAAGACTGACACTATGAGTAGAGGAAGACTTAGTAGCAAAGATGCCCAGAGCAGAGTATTGTTAGGTTTTTATTATGGAAATGAGAACTTGAGCTTCAAAAAATACATATTTATTTTAGTTTGTCTTTTTTTATGAAAGAACAGTTAGCAAATTAATGAAAGTAGCCCAATGTTGTATCCTCTAAACAATGATTAGTTTAAGGCAATCTGTTTTCAATTAAAGTTTTAAAAGTTAAAATAATTTTTCTTATTTTAATAAAGTTTATTTTCTGAAAATATTTCTAATGTTATGCTTGAACTGTCTGCTAAAATTAAATGCCTAGTCTTCCTGTCTCCTGCCTACATTATATTTAATCCTGTAACTAAATTATTTTTGCCTTAAAGCTAAGGGCTTTGTCACACATTTTACAAACACCTATTGAAGTAGTGCAAATGGATTCTCCTCCCATTATTGTTGGTGAAGAATATTCAGGCAAACCAATAACACTTGTGTAAGTATTAAATTTAGTGCATTTATTTCTTTAACAGAGGGCTCAGCTTTGATTCTCACCTGGTCTTCTATTTTCTCTTACATATCTGATGTTGAAACAATTCTTGAATAATGGTTGTGCAGGTCAGAAGTTGTTTGTGACTGACACTTACTTTGGAGATATTGTGATTAGACAATGTCTGATGTGTATCAGTCACTGATTTATAGAATGCTGCAAGGTCATTTCACCTGTTAAATAATTACAAAGTAATAATGATATTGATACAAGATGGAGGAAACTTCTTTCTTCTTCAGAGTATATGTTAAACTTTGCCTGGAAGTCACCAGAATTAAATATTGTTTTTATTAATACTCTTGTATTTAATGATCCTATATATTTTTGTTGCTAAAACTTGGCTTTGTTTAAAATGTCTTCCAGTGCTGTTACTGTTTGGCACAATGTATACTTTTTGTTAAACTAAACACTATTTCTGTAACTTTTTTTTAGGTATATGAGGCATGCCTATGGATTAGGAGAACATTACAATTCTGTAAAAGTTCTAACAGACACTGCTACAGAAAACAGCAGCTAGCATACAGAAGTTGTATGTTCACATGGATAACAGTTGCATTGTGATGTGTTGGGCACCAGGAAATTCCCAGTAAGACTGGAAAGTAAATTGAATGGATTATAAATTAAAAAAAACCCTATCTGCGAGGTCTGACTATAAATCAGAAACAGGTCTTGATTTAAAAAGATTTTTAAAAAATCTTCTGTAAAATGGTGGCTGTGTAGATCAGGTTTTCTTCAATAAAGCTTCCTCCCATACTGCAGGAAAAATACCAAGTAGTAAAAATTTGTTTTGATTAATCTGCATTTCTGCTGAAGAAATAAGGTTACCTGAAAGTTCCTGTTCCATTATTTCTGTCAGATTTTCACAGTAATGAAAGAGTTCAGGCATTTGAAATAACTGATTGTATTTTGGCTGATGGAATATCCTCTACAGTGTTTCTGTAGTCCTATATCAGGATCCAGTTTTAACAGTGTAGTTTTGATCCCCTTCTTTATTTGGGCAGAGAATATCTGGAGGCAAATCCAGCAGCGGAATATCGTGCTTGGCTGAAGGAATTGCACCACCTTTTTAAAGACTTTTATGTAAGATTTTTACCAAGGTTTGATGTAGGGGTTTTTCTGCAGTTGCCAGTAGGAATTAAACTCTTGTGCAGGAGGAGCATTGTTACTTATGACTGTACATTATTATGTCAGTGCAAGTTAACTACACTGCTCGTTCTCCATAGTCTTTCAGCTGTGCATTTCGGTGAATGAGAAATCTTACAGGGCTCCTCAATGTCCTCACTTCAGGTAGTAAAACTCATCTGAACTCCTAGCTTATGGATCTGCTGATCTAAGCACTTGGTCATCTAAAGTGTGATGTTTTATAACGCTGAAAACAGCTGGTTGCACACAGCTGTAGAAATAACTACCTTGGGTTTTGTCAGTAACTAAAGGTGATCTGGAAAAGAATTAAGTTTATTTTAATTGCTTCTTATGATGCACAGAGACTTGAAAGGTTTTAATATGGCTTGACTTTTTACATTAGAAATGTAGATTGTTGTCTGTAAATGTGACTTAAAAATTAGGAGCATACTGAAACCAAAGTTGTAATGCAAATGTTTTTTAACAAGGGAAGTGACTTTTAATTTTTTTTTTTAAAGCCTTAGTCAATTAAATAATTGCCTGGAATTTACTGCTGCTGAGTTGGTTAGGAGAAAAGTGGTTCATGAAAAGATTAAACACCTTTGCCCTGCTTTGAGGATTATGACCTAACAGTACGTATCTTGTAGTCCTTCAGTAAAGCTAGCCTGCAGATTGACATTCCTGGAACTTAGAAAAATCTGCTCTTACTTAAGAGGGAGATAAGTGATCACTTTATGGGTCAGATTATGTCTGATTTAAAGCACTTTGAGAGAGAGAGGGTGAAAAAAAAACCCCAGGTAATTACAGCAGGGGTTTTTGGACAAGTAGTTCTTTAGGCTGATGCCTGCCATGAAAACAAAGTATTAACCAGATCAGGAGTTTTTACATTCTTAATTATCTGTTATAGTATAACAAATATAGCTGGTTTATATACCAAACCAGCTGGCTTACTGTAAAATTTGGTTTACTACCTTGATTGTATAAAATGATGGTTTTAATTTCAAACAAAAAATAGGATACCACAGCATGGAAAAAATGTTTCTATTCATAATACCATTACAAATTTCACTAAAAATAATCATAAGTACTCTTCTCTGCATTGCTTAGAATTGATGTGATATAAAATGCACATGCTGCATTTTATAGATACACAGTTCTTTGGTTTATTTGGGTTTCAGTTTTGTTTGATTAACTGAGAGAGAAAAGATGTCAGAATTGGGGAACGCCTGTACCAACAGTTTGTCATGTTGAAGATGTTTACAGTTTGTATAAAGTTAAATAATTTAATATAGTGAGTGAAAGATCCTTGCTTATGCTGTATGGAACTTGCCAAAAAGTAATAAATTGGTTTATTTGTGGCAAATCTTGTTGTGGTCAGTTTTATTTTGTGCTCAAATATGAATGAGCTTATCCATTTAAGTTTTAGGATCCTAATGTAATAGGAATTCTCAAACAACTGATTGTTTATATTCAGGCAGACAAAGCTTTAGTCTGTATGAAATCAAGTTGTTTCTGAGCAAAATTTATCCTCAGCATTTTAGCAGTTAAACTTGAGCTCTTCTGAAAAGCTGTATTTGAAAATACTGTTGAACTTTTCTGTGCATGAAAATGATGAAGTGAAACTGAGAGAGGGTCTTCTCACAATTAAGCTTTTAACTTCTTTTTCAGATTACATTTTTCTCTGCAGAATAACACTATTTACTTTGAGTTTGTATGTATTTCAGTAGCTTTCCTTGCTTTTATCTGTAATTCAGTTTCTTCAGCCTGTATTTCTTATAAGGACTGTTGGATATTCTTTTGCAAGATTAATTGAGATTAGTTGCCAGTAGGAGTGCTCACATGAACAGGAGGGAAGCTGTCTAGTGGTCTGCAATAAATTGTGTACAATATTCTGAGGGGGAAGAACGTATTTGTTGTTGAAAACAGTGGTTACACGTGGCACTTAGTGCTTGTCCTTGTCCCCTTCACTTACTCTGCACTGGTCTCTGCTCTCCTGTCCAGTTGTGTGGGCTGCAGGCAGCCCTAGAAAGGGGGTGGGAGGTGGGTGGCAGCCAGAGAAAGTACAGACCTGTCATAATTTATTTAAATAGTAAATTAATTAATTTAATAATTTATTTAAATAGTAAATTAAATTAGTTCAAGGATTTTTTAAAAGAAAGAAGTTATGAGAATTTTACAAATGCACACAAGGGACATCACTGCTTCATTGCATTTCATATAATTTCTATTTATGTATATTAAAATACTGCACCAAAGCTAAAACCAGAACTTTATGTTGAGGGTGGAACAGGTTGCCCAGAGAGGTCGTGGAGTCTCTCTCTTTGGAGACATTCAAAACCCACCTGCTCTGTGTGACCCTGCCTTGGCGGGGCAGTTGGACTGGGTGATCTTCAGAAGTCCCTTCCAACCCTAATGATTCTGTGATTCTGTAAAACACAGTGAAGAGGGAATTGATTTCACAACAACTTGCTTTGAGGCAAATTGTCAGTAGGAGCACTTTTTTGCCTCCTCTCCATGCTCTGTTCTTCTCCCCTTTTTAACAGGCAGTTCAACAGGGGCTGTGATAGGCCCCACGAAAAAAACCAGTGCTGAAATTTTCAGTATATGCAGAACACATCCCCTTTGCTCCTACTGTGACTCAAGGAATAAGAGGTTCTGGCGGCAGTGTGACTGGTTACTTGTGTAACATTGTTATGAATTACACCAGTGAGAATTACTGGAGCTAGATGCACACATGGCATTAGAGTTGGATGGGGTTGGGAGGGGCACTCCCTCTGGCAGTTTGGGCTATGGATTTTACCCAGTTCCTCCTTCAGCAGCACCGGTTGCCTTGCACCTTATGAATTCAGTGATGTGACAGTGACTAAGGCAGCGTCCCTTTTGTGGGAAATGGGGGTGGTCAGAGTGCACACAAGTGGAGGTGTGTTCAGGGGAGTCCTGCTCAGACACTGCAGAGGTGTGCTGGGTCAGTGGCGTCTTCCGGGGTGCAGCAGCCTTCCTGCAAAGGAGCCAGTGATGAACGCCCTGGAGATGGCCTGAAAGCTTTGGTGAGAGTGGACACCAGAATGTCCCATCTTCATCATCTGAGTACTTAGGGCTGTCATCTCTCATAGGCCATGGAACTGTTGCAAGTGCAACTTTCTATTTTTAGTCCTTGAAACACAGCCTGCCCTCCTCTGTCTCTCAGCAGATCTCCTGGGATGTATTTATGAATGACAAGCAGCCTGTGTTTATTACTTCATCTATTAGAAGTTAAGCAGACTTAAAAATAGGATCTGAAATACAGAAGGCATTTTCTGTACTTTCTTGGCTCCAGTGAGAATGCTAACCCACCAATTCCTTTGTTTTGAGCAACTAATAAAAGCAACAGATGGGTTATGATTGATCACTAGGTCCATATGATAGATGTACTTTTGAATACAACTAAAATCCTTAGCAATTGCCTCTGTACGTTAGAAACAGTTATATCATAAAAAGAATTATTCACACACACAAAAATATTTGGTAAAATTCAGAATAAACTGATGTAGTCTCTGTGTTGAAGATTAAATAAATACCTCAAGGTGTTAATTGAAAAGCTTTATACTCTTTGCAAGTTAGAAAAATTGGAATGCATAAACTTATATAGTAAGCAGATTTAAAAGTATTCCTAGGAGCTATATTTTCTGCAAAGGCTCCCTGAACTTCATCAGTTCTGCAAATATTTTGTCATGATATATGAAGGAGTTAGACATGTTAAGAATCTGACAGTGCTGTGTTTGTCCAGAAATAGAAACCTTTCAGATGCGAATAATGCTGTTTTATCTTTTATTGCTCTTTTTTTTTTTATTATGAAGGATAGTGTTATGAAAACACTTAAGTAAGACCTCTTGTTTGAAATTATTATGTAAATCATGAAGATGCACTTTAACAATTGCATTCTGGAAGGTATTTGAATATTCTTTTGAGAAAGCTAAGGGTGTGGAGATTTTAAACTAATAATTCTTCCACATATATATATATATACACGTGTATCCTCTAAAATCAAAATATGAATAAAACCTGAATAGTATAAATATACAATAGTTTGTCACTAAGTCCTAATAAGGCTCCATTGAGTGGGGAAAGAGTGAGAGACAAAAGATAGCACATCTAATGAAGAACCATTTTTCTTTTAGCTGTTTGCAGAATGTTGGAGCACAAAAAAGCCATTAACAGAATAGGGAAGGTACTTGTGAACCGGGGATGCCTGCATGAAATGCACAAAATTATTCAGTGCTGAGGAATATTCCGGGTGCTGGTGGCTGGGTGTGCTGCAATGTTGTGCCCTGGCTGAGGGGAAGTGACTTGGAGCCCCAGCTCCAAACAGCTGTGAGTGCCTTTTTACACTTCATGTGCTTTTGAACTGTTGCAGCCTCCAACGTTCAGGGTTTGGTGAGATCCCTGAGAGTGTTCTGTAGGTTCACTGGCAGCTTACATTGCATCTTCTTCACTGGTTGGTGGAACCGCAGATTGTGTCAATGGATTTTAAAAACTTGATTTTAATCTCTGGTATATTTATCAGTATTAGACATGCTGTCCTTAACGTTGCTGATTCCGTTGTAGTGCTTGCTGTTTGCCTGATCTGCTGCTTGCGTGTGTTATCCATCTGCTTCTGAACATTTTATCACATCTTTTGCAAACAACTGAAGCCTTAGAGTCGACTTGGAGATCTTTGAGAAAAACTACAGGGGACAAGGAGCTGCAGAATGTAATGGAAGAATGCTTTAAATCCAATTTGAAAAACTGCTGTTCAGTAAAAAACAATGAAGAGACTGTTAAGGAAAATTATTCTGCTGATCTTCCACACCTTTATGTTTTAGATTGTACATTTCAGTTGTGACAATCAAGTAAAAGCTTTGTTTTAAATAGGGAAGAAGCTGGATGTCACACCTGATAGAATCTGCAAAACCTGAGTACATGCTGAAAGGTACTTCTAAAAGGTCCTTAGCTTTCCCTATCTTAACAAGTGAGATTCCCCCTCTTGTGGAAGGACACATTACAAAAACTATGATAAGGGTCTTTTTCTAGTTAGACCATTTGGGAATTCTGTTATTTTTCATAAAACGTTTTTGATGCTGTCATAATCATCCACATAATCGCTATTTACTGCTTGGGCCTGGCTGAGAGCCTTCTGTCAAACTATTCTTGTCACAGACATCACGTGGATACAGACTTTTAGAAAGGACAGGCTGGGAAGGTGAGGAGGAGAGGGTTAGCTTAGTGCTTGTCTGTGGGAGAGGTGATGGGTCTGTTCATAGCTTATGGGTCAGGATCAGAAGGGTGGCCTAAGTGGGCTTGTAGTGGGTCCCTCTTACACACCAGCAAACATATTTCATTTTTTTATGTAGTTTACTAATAGTGTAGGTGTTTTGCCCTCTTTGAGCTCACTGGCCAACTCCAAAGCCTTAATCTAAAAATAAGGCAAAGCAGACTAAATTTGAAAACTTTTGCTTAGTAAATACATTTGATTAGGAAATCTCCAGTAAATCCTGTGTCTGAAATGCTGTATCTTTCTCTGCAAGACTTCTTTATGCATTTGAAGAACACACAAGACAGGCTGTTTGTACAACACATGAAAGCAAGTCTCAGTAGAGGATTTCTGGTAGTCTCACTTAACTTCTCACAATGTATGGTACACATCACAATGATGCATGTACCATCAAAGTTTGTCTGATGCACAAACTAAGGTATTATTACCTTCACAGAGTGGCCTTTTCAAAACTCATTAAAAGTGTCACATGAGTATTGAAATAGTCTTTATAAGTTTCAACTGCATTGGTATGCAACAGTTTGCAGTCAGAGGACATAAAAAAATAATTTTACTTAGCCCCATCCCTGGCAGTGTTCAAGGCCAGGTTGGATGGAGCTCTGAGCAACCTGGTCTGGTGCAAGGTGTCCCTGCCTGTGGCAGGGCGGTTGGAACGAAGTGATCTTTAGGGCCCCTTCCAACCCAAACCATTCTAGGATTCTATGATCATTTCAAGGACTGAAATCAAATATGCATTTTAATAAGTGGGGAAAAAATCCAATCCTGTACTGTGCACTGTAAAAATAGATGAGAACTGACTATTGTAATAGAATCTAAGTAAACAGGCCAAGAGAATGAACTGGTAAAAGTATAAAGGTTATTTTTTATATATTAAAGCACTGTACATGTTATTTATGTATTGTTAAGAATAAACTCTCAGTAAATCTTAATGAAGAGCCTTAAAAATTATAAAAGTAACTTCACTTCTAATTTTGCATATAGTACATCTCACAAACATTTCCTTTTGAAGTATTGAAGTGAGGGAATAGACATAACTGTACCGAGTAACTCAAATTGTATTTTAAATTTTGAAACTAAGATTCTGCATGTTGCTCTCATGCACATGGACATACAAAAATATATAGCCGTGTAAAACCTGTATTCTACATATTTGGTACTTTCTTCAGTTCATTTTCTAAAGTAATCCAATAGTTAAGCAAACTTCTGACATCAGGGCTGAATGTATCACTGGCACACAATGCACATGACATTCTGTTCGTTCAGTTAATGGCTTCAAGGATAGTTTAACCAAGTATTACTGGCACACAATGCACATGACATTCTGTTCGTTCAGTTAATGGCTTCAAGGATAGTTTAACCAAGTATTACTGGCACACAATGCACATGACATTCTGTTCGTTCAGTTAATGGCTTCAAGGATAGTTTAACCAAGTATTACTGGCACACAATGCACATGACATTCTGTTCATTCAATTAATGGCTTCAGGGATAGTTTAACTAAGTATTTGAAGAACTGTACACCAAGATTAAAGATACGTATTGAATAACTTTTTATGTCTTAAATATAGTAACCTATTTTTATAGTAACATAAATCAAAAAGCAAGGTGGCGGATGTGAGGTGGGAATATGGGTCTCAAAGCTGGGAAAAAAATTCTTGAGAAGGTTATCAGTGGCCTCAATAGCACATTTTTAAAACTGAGCAAGTACCTTCCAATAGTTGGTTTACAAAATATCAAAATTTAATCACACTTTTCTAAGTGCAGTGTAAAACAAGTGAGTAAACATGAAGCATGATTTTCATAGAATATTTTAGTTTTAAAGGGATCTCTGGTGGTCCTCCAGACTGACATCCACCTCAAAGCAGCACTACTTTCAGATAGAGCAAATTATTCTTTCGTTTTACAAGCATCATCTTGTGTGTGGAAAAAGGGGAGGGAAGGCAACTGAGAACTCTGCAGACACAGTCAGAAGAGAAAGGCATGTTCTGTGTGTTTGCTTCAGGCTGCAGGTCCCTTGTTTGTGTGCCCATGCCGGTCAAAGGGACCACTCTTCTCAGAAATTTTTATCTGAAGAATTCCCCAGTCTGAGCTGGGTTTTCCAGCTTCTTCAGTCTCAGTCTCCTAGATCGTAGTGAGGGAGCTGTTTGCTTGGGGTTTTCTGATCACTTTGATTGATAGAGCCAGCTGACAGACTGGAACAGCTTCAAAGGTATTTCTGCTTATTCAGCCTATTTACAGTACTGGTGTGTTATATTCAGTAGAATTAACTCACCTGATGCTTATTCCTTTAGACAAATCTTTGTCTCCATCCTTATTGTTAACTCTGCCTTCCTCAAATGAGCTATCATTCTTAGTGCTTTTCAGATAAATCATTTTATTGGAAAATAGCTGAAGAGTTGCAGAGACTGTAATCTCCTTCTGCTGGGGACTATTTGAGTTACTGAAGAATTGGGTATCAGTTGTTGCTTGAGACTTCCAGAGCTCTCAGCTGTGTACCCTGGTGGTTGTGAGCACATTCCTGGCAAAGAAATCTGCTTACCATATTTGGGCAGATGGGGAGCAACTCACCCTTCATTTTCTGCTTGAATTTCAGTTTGTCGTTTTTTGTTTGCAATTTTCCATTTCCAAGGATCTTTTCATGATCACACCTCCCTCCAGTTTAGCAGCAGCTGCACATCTCATTAAGGCAGTTTCTATTTCTTGCACCTCTTTAATGAAGGTGTTACAAGACTAGACTGGACTGGACATTACTAATGAACTTTGTCACACAGCATTAGCTATCTCTCTCAGCAGATGCCTTGAACTTTTATAATTCTCCCTGAGCCTTTCTACATCATGGAACACCAGTCCCAATGAGCATGGAGTGTTTCTGACACACTTTGTTGTGTGGCATCAAATACTTTGCTAGCTGGACATAAACTACACAAGTTATTACATAGAAATTGCTCGTTTCATGGGCCTTTCACTGCTTTTGAAAAGACTTCTCCATCTCAGAGTAGGTAATGATTTCTTTGCATGTGCAATTCTTGCTGTGACTGCCAGTAAGAGTTCTACCCACACCATTTTTTTTTTTTTTCAAAATCTGGACTTCGTCCATGAGTATCTGGTCTCAGGCCAGGGAGTTAATATCAAATAGTTTGCAGCAGAAACTCTCTGTTATAACTCATAGAGTATGTAATGAAAAGAGTGACTTGGAAATGGAATGTCCTAAATTCCTTGGCCATCTCCCTCAACCATCCAGTCCTCAAGACACATTTGCATTTTTATTTACTTTCTGAAGCGCTGATAGCCCTAATTTTTCCCAAGATCCTCTTAAATTTACAGAGTTTTGGGAGTAAAAGATTTGTGTGTTGGATAATGAACTTTCAACCCCATATGAAATGATGTAATGCAGTTAAAAACTGCTCTTGAAAGAGACTGAGGTGGATATGCCTCATTCCAAATGTGGGTGACTTAAAGGGTCTCATTATGGAAAAATAAATGAAGCTTCATACTCCTAATTACTTTAGCTGACATGTTTAGCTGAGCAGCAATAAAACATACATCATCTTAATATATATTGCTAATCTTGCCAATGATTTATACCATGCAAGCTGGAATTACCTCACCCAGTTAGACAGAATGAAGTCAGTGAAAAGCAGCTAAGGATAATTAAGCTAGACAAAGTGGCAAGTAGGTTTTTCACTACCTAATATATGCTATTATAAATTATTTAAATACTAAAAGACAACATGAAATTCCTTTCTTTTAACCATAATTGGTCCTGCTGTGGATGTGTTAAAACAAAAAAAGATATTTCAGATATTTTGTAACAGTGAGTAAACATGGTTTTATTTCATTTGGAGAACTGTATTAGAATGTGCAGATTTTAGGCTAAGAAATATCTCCAGCCTTGACATTCTTCTGATAAATCATGGATGCAAAGCAACAAACAAGAGAACTTTGCTGTTTGGGGGAGTGTGTCTGAATACACTTCTGTCTGTACTGCTTGGGAAAGAACATTTTTGTTTATGTGTGTTTCTTGCAGTCTTTTCTAATCTGAGAGAAGTCAGCCTGGTGATGACAGGAACTGGGAATCTTTGTAATAAGAGAAAATAAAGTTGTGTGTTCATCTACCTTTGTCTATTTAAGATGATTATTCATTAGATAAAACATACAGAATTTATATTCATTGGGATATTTTCAAGCACTTTAGCATAAAAGGAGATAATTATATTTAATTGTCTAACAATATCCTTATTTTCAATTTGGCCCTCAGGGCAGTTTTTGTAGCATCATTGTGCAAGACGGGCTTGTAAGATTCATATACTTTTTAAGGACTCCATAATGAAAATCAGACGAGCAAGTTCACTAAAAAAGAAAAAAAAAAGAAAAAAGAAAAAAGAAGTAGTAGCTCAAACCTAAAAGAAAATCCATATGTTTTTAAATCTTTTGTCATTGTTGTTTGTCATTTTGTAACATCTTGAAGCAATATCTTAGTCCAAGATTTCAAACAGAACATGGTTGGCTCTTTAGTCATGGCTATGCAGTTGCTTAAGGCCACAAGCACTAACGTTCTGTATGCCAGTGAACACATGAAAGCACAGAGCAAAGTTCTGATTTAATAAGCTCTTTCTGGTTACTCCTAGCTTTTGTTTACGATTGAGTTGTAAAGGGTGTTCTCCTATGCAAGCCTAATTTTTATGAGGTGTTGTGAATTAAATTTCTATGCTGTCAGTGGAACACAGGTGCATCTTTGTGCTTGTTACACAGGCCACCAATTTGCTGTGGTAGATAAGGTAATAGAAGTTAAATGTTTTGTCTGCAATATGATGAATTGTACAACAGGAAAGACAACTGCATTACACAAAGATGTGGGATGAGAAATTGAAATGGAATTGCAAATCTCTAGGAAGCATTTGTATGCTCAGTACTGAGAAGCAGGAAATCCTGAACCTGTTCGGCATGAGCATAAATATCTATGGAAGTAAATTAATTTGAAAGTGGCCAAAGTATTTGGATTTTAAAACCTATTTTTCTGGATCTGAATGATCTTAGATAAGAGGATTTACAATACTATTCATTGAAGGACTGAATATTTGATTGGTTTCTTATACAGCTGTTTAACTAAAGGCTTTATTCTGGTTTATAATTTATAGTTTTACAAAGCATTTTAAAGACATCAAATATGAATGTATTTTGGGTCCCAGTGTAGGCAGTGGAAAGGAAGATTGAGAATGGTCAACACCTCAGAAAACCAAATCTCTTAAGAACCATTTGAATGTGAAACAACTCCCAGCCAACAGTAACATCTGGATTTCACAACAACTTAAACAACTTTCCAGATGGGTGTTGCTGATGTTCCCATTTCTGTAGACACAGCTGACATTGTGAAAAAAGAGTGAGAAGCTTGAGAATCTGTTTACAGCATCTGTATAGTGCTTACCTTGTTCTTACTGCCAAGTCATCCATTTCATGGAGCTTGAGAGCAGTGGAATTGTCATGGTTGGAAGGGATCTCCTGAGATCGTCTAGTGCAACCCCCTGCTCAGGAAATTTAAATCTCTTGGCATGTGTCCTGGTTTTGGCCTAGAGCAGTGGGAGGGGGAATGGCCAAGACCCATAATGTTACTCGATACCAGCTTATGTCTTTGCCAGGGGTGGGGGAAAGGGATTCTCTCTTGTTTCCAAGATGAAGGACATTCTTTTCCAGTGAGAAAAAGCATGGTGCGGTGGGGAAGAGTCAGATGGCATTTGTCGTGGTTTTCTGTGTAAATTGTTTCTTTGTCTTATACCTTTTGTTATCAATGTTGTTGCTGTTACTCTTCGTTTTCTTATCTCATTGCTGTTTCCAGTAATTTCTTCTTATCTTAACCCATGATTTTCACCTTTTATGCCTCCAATTCCCAACTCCATCCCTGGAGTAGAAAGGGGGAAGGGAAGGAGAGAAGGGTGAGCAATCAAGCAGTGTCTCATTTGGGAGAGTCCTGATGGGGGCACTGAATTGGGGAGTACCATTCCTAAACCACAACAGTATGTTAGCCATGGATAGAAATCACATTTGGTTTCTGAAGATGTTAAACTTAATGTTGAGTAGAGAGTAACATTAACAGTTGAATTTTGAAGCGAGACATTACTGCTCTGCTGGATGCATCACACGGCGGGACCTTGCCCGGGAAAGCAGGGAGAAGGCTGCTGCAGCCCACTGCCAGGCTCTCTGATGGACCCTGCTTGGTGCGCATGGCTCGAAGGAACAACTTCTATCTTTCATGTGCTACTCTCATTTTAGAGTTTCTGAAGCAAACTGAGGGCAGTTTGTCCAGCTCAGGAGGGCAACGTTTGTACAGAATGGAAGTGAAGGTATGTGTAAGTATTTAAGGGTGCGCCATGAGGATTTTTAGGGGTTTGTGGGGATGGAAAAACTTCTGGGATATCACTGAAGGACTGAGTATGCAGAAAAAGGCAGAACTGATGTAAACTTATCCATACTGACTTTTGGCTCTGGTTGTTGAAGTGAAACCTCCTCCAAATTTTGCTCAGTTTGCAGCCCAAGAGATGCAGGCAATAAGTGAAAAATGAAGCAGTATGGACACTGAAGGGTCTGATGCACGAGTTCATTTTCTGACCCTCAGTTACTTATCAGTGTGGATGCCTTCCATGAAGTCCAGTCCAAGTCAGAATATTATTTATACTGCAGTATAAATTATAAATAATTAATAAATTAATTTCTTCTTCCTAAATTAAAAATAATCGAAGTTTTTTTTTTTATTTCAGAAAACTTATGTTTTCTTCAGCAATGTTACTGTCCCCTCCTCACTCGGGGTTGCATATGACATGACAGACAACAATGATCCTGTCCTGAAGACCTCTACATTTAAATATTAATCTTGAAGACAAAATCTGAGTGTAAACTGTGCCCTTGGAAGCCTTTGTGCCTTTGAAACCATTTAGAATGAACCAACACTGTACAGAACATCTGACAGAAAAAGGATTCAGCAGTACTTGGGGTATAGATTTGTGGAAAGTAATTTTGAAACATTGGTGTTACACTGGTGTTTCTTCAGAAAAAAATGTGCAGCACCTCTTATTTTCAGAAGAAAATGAAAGTAAGCTGAAATGTACACCTGCTAGTATAGAGACAATGCTGTGCTCCTACCCAGTGTAGTCATGGATTGGATGCTGTTGCTGTGCCGTAGAGCGAGCAGGGAATGCACTCACTAGATCAATCAGATTGCTCTCTTTGGTATTGTTTACAATAATTGTTAATTAGTTTCCTAGGATAGTACCTCATTTGTGGTCAAAATAAAATGTACACCAGATGGAGAGAAAATGAATTCCAAAGCAGTAATCTCTTCATATACATAATTATTCCTTGTAACTCAGTAATGGTGGTGGTTTTGGCTGTTTAAACTCCAGCAACAGATAGATCAAGCAGATGACATTGCTTAAACATTATTCAGGGTTTTATTGGATAAACCATAAACAATTGCTATATGATTGCTTTTTGACTGGCTTCTTTCATGTGTTTTAATTTGATATTGTGATTAACATTTTTTTCATTTAGAGACTTTGAGTTCAAATTTTAAAGTTGCAGAAAATGTTTGGATTTGCTTAAAGTGTTACTTCTAATATGTTTCAGCATTTTTGCTGTAAGTCCTACCTTTCCTTAGTTTTGAAATTGGCTTTTAAAACGTGATGTTTGGATGTCTTGATTTAGAAACAAATACATTCTTAAAAATGAAGATAAAATACAAGATTTGAAATGTTTGGAGGGTCTTATGTAGGTTTTTTTTCTGGAACAACTTCCTACTTAAAGAGTCTCTTAGACCTCAAGGAAAATAGTGAGAAAGCATGAATTACTTTAACTTTAGAAATACTATATTTATATTCTGCCCATGTTTTTATTCCTGTGGGTTATTTCATTCGGAATCAAGATTATTGTTACTTTCTTTTATGCTAAGAATCTGATCATTCATGTCATTTCTCTCTCCCCTGAAATTAGAGGGTTTTGTTATTTCTCATCCTTTTGAAACAATAATATTTTTACAAAGACAAAACTGATTCAGGAAACATATTCCTAAGTAGGTAATTAGTAAGAAATTTCAGTGGGAATCTCAATGTGCTTGAATTTAAGGATGTGCCCAGTAAGCTTCTTCAACTGATCCAAATTTACTTATTTTGAAATAATTCTAGTTTGTCTACTACTTCTATAGTAGATAACTTTAAGAATAAGTAAGTCAAAGTTCCATAAACAGGTGAGGACTTTTCTTCCTATGTGGATACTTTTCATGTTTAGAATAAAGGATTGCTGGAATGCAAACATTTCTAGAGACTTTTGGTTCTGTGATGCAGCCTATGGGGACTTTGGGCTTGATCTTTTCGCTTTGAACAGTGAAGCTGGCTGAGAGACGACCTTCCTTTATACTGCTGTGCAAACTGTGAGGGGTATCTTGGTAATGCTGCAGATATTCCGTCACCTACCTGAATCTGAACATTTCAGTAAGAAGGTGTTTAAAGAACACTTAATTCTACTTTGGTTTCTAGAAAGAATAAAAATGTAAAAATGACGTACTAAATTCATATCTCCATCCCAGTAAGAGGACGTCAAGAATGCTGTGGTAGGCGCCCAAACATACGGAGGTGACAAAACCGAATAAACCAGAGCTGGTCATGGGGCTTTATTTGTGCTTTCCCTTAAAAGGTCTTCAGCAACCAACATTTTATGTGCAATCAGACTGTACTTCCAAATACAAGAAGATCGGACTATTTTCATAACTGTCTAGTCTAAAGTATAACATTAAACATGATATTAAAGCCAATTATTTAAAATATGTAAAGAGATGCTTTGAAGGTTTTATTTTTTACATTCAACTAATTTATGTAATGTATATAATGTTTTTCCATTGGGTATGGGGTAAACCAAAATCCATCTATGTCAAGGAGAACCATTATGTATGGGATAAATCAAAATCCATCTACATCAAGGAGAAAAGCATATTACTGAAGTTTATGCAATGCTGTCACAGAGCAAATATTCACATGGGCACTGGCACAATGTCTTGTCTGTGTAGGAAGACATTCACCCATACAGGTTAAACATTTAGAAACCTTGGGAAAATAAATGCACACAGATAATTCTGTGGAACATAAAAAAATTATCTGTAATTTATGTACGAAAATTATTCCGTCCACGTTTTATTGTTAAATGTGCACATTCTAATTCACACTGAAATATTTGTTCTGTTTTCTTTTTCAAAAAAGCAGTTTCATTACAGTATGAAGTTTCACAGTGTTTCCTGTGAAACCAATGGGCGTTGGTTTAAGTTGTTGACTTTCTAAATAACACAATTTACAAATACGTGTACAAATGAATAAGGCAACATCAAAGTGGTAGATTTTAATGATAAAGGCAGATAGAATACGTCTTTGATGGCAGATAGGGGCCTCATTTATCAGCCACTGGGATATAAGATGACTTGAGGCAGCAGAAGGTCAAAGAAGAGTTGGAAAATGGAGTCATGGTGCAGCAAGGTGGGTGCAGTCTCTAACAGCTGCCCAAACCTTTGGGCTCCAGCATAGGTTCTTGTGGATACAGAAAAGCCTGTTATAAGGATTTTCCAGCTTCTTGAAGTGTTCTGTGTGAATCTTTCCTTTCATAAGATGTTTTTGTATAACTATCTGGACACCTGGTGTTTGTCTGAGTCTTGTTTATGGTACACTGGTGTAAAGTTATTGAAATGGGTGTTGTAAGACCTCACCCAATCACCCTGAGGGGTGGATGGGTACTGACCAATATCCTTGTGTGATTAAGACATGTAAGGGGATAATTAATTAATTAATTAAATAACACATTTTCCTGCTGACTGCACTTGGATTCATTTCATCATCTCTGCTACTCAACCACAGGTTCTCATTACTCCTTTGTAGTTCTTTCCAGTTTGTGTAAAGGATGGTCATGAGATATTTCACTGCTTTATCTTCTCATGAGCTGCTGAGTAACATTCGCTTCTTCCATTTATGGGTGGACAGAAAGTATCCGAAATGGAAGAGAAGATCTTGCACAGAGCTCCTCTGTCCATGGAGACCAAAATGATAGTTGTATGTGACAAATTGGTGTCAGTACAGGCAGGTGAAATTAGTCTTGTTTCTCATCCAAAATGCATAAGTAAGCATGCCAGATTTCTTTGAAGTCTGCAGAGGTCTGAAAAGTCTCTCTGAGTTAATCAAAGTTTCCCCCTCTCATTCTGGTAACTAAGTTTTCTGTAGAAATTTTCCTGATCTGTGTTTCGAAACAAGTTTTTGGGTTTTTTTTTAATTGCTGTATCTTGGAGGAAGTTTGCCCTCTCTCCAGTTAAGTCCTCTTACAATTTCAGCTGTGGCAAAATTAACTCGAAGTAATTATAGTTTGAAACAATAAATATGTGCTATATATACCTTACTTTATGCAGTGTTCTGCCCAGTGTCTAACTTACAAATATTGCACATTTCTGAATGAATGATTCATTTGAGGGAAGTAATTCTAAACTGGGAAAGTGTGAAACTGATCTGTGATTAAGAAACCCCCAGTGAATAATTGCATCAGTGCATTTGAGCACATGGGGACAGGTTTTAACAGGGTGGAAGGGAAATGCCTGTATGGAATATGGGAGTCAGAACAAAGAAACCTTGCATAAGAGGAGGAAAATTACTTGTAACCCAGTGTAAGAGAAGACAAAGGCAATAAAAGAGCTAAAAAGTCTAAATTTTAGAAGTAGCAATGGAAAAAGAAATGTGAGGGGGAAAGAAAAAAAATGGCTTTGTCATTTGCAAAGATCAGGAACTTAACAAAAGCAACTGCTAAGCACCTGACTCAGCAAACTATCCAGCCATATGCTCAAGTGCGTTTTTACTTAACAAAGCACTCCACAGTCAATTAAGCAATCACTGGGGTCAGGAGGAATCTTTCCAAAACAGCTATGAGAATTTAATCTCTTAGATTTTATTCCTTTTTAATTTAGTAATGTGTAGGTTTTGTGTTCCCATTGTTTATGGGATTAGATGAAATGAGGCTGAGACAATGATAAAGATTTTTATAGTTTCTATGTAAAATTTTAAATGCATATATAATGAAAAGCACTGTCTTCCCGATTACTTTCCAAAAAGTATTTGAAAAAGTTGCATCAATTGCTGGGTTTCTGTTTTGGAAATACATCTTAAAAATACAGGGTTTGAAGTACGTAGGAGAGAAAATTGACATGAAATTACCCCAGTTGTCTGTACTCCCTCTCCATGACAAGGAAGAGTGGTACCTTCATAAGGTTTGGAGCTATCTAGGACAAATATTGATTATTTGGGAAAATGTAAAGTTCTGCAACAGCTGTTCAGTAGCAGTGGTGCATTTCTCGTGCCCTGATGGGCACCCCTGCTCCCTCAGACAGCACACAGCGGTGTATTCCAGCCATTTTTACCAGCTCTCCTCTGCCCTCTGGTTGGTGCCATGCTCATATTGCCAGGAAAAACAAGACCTACTATGTTGTGTGATGCAGATAATTGCCTTAGAGACCCAGGAAAGGGATCATCTTCAAAACCTTGAGATGTTTACTGAGACTACCTAATTTACTGTTATCTATGGTTAAATCGTCTAACCTAAGTAACAGCTGATAATTAAGAAAGCACGAAACTGTGGCCTTTTCTTCATCAATGAGGTCATTAGCAATCACACCAGAAGAGAAAAAGAGTATATCTTAATTAGCATGTGAGGCAGTGCTATAAAGACGGAATGCATTGTTCAAGGTCACCTAGAAGAGATTTTTTTGCTGTAAACATAGATCAGTAACAATTAGGACACATTGTCCAAATCACAGAGTCCAGGACATGCAAGCATGATCATACAAAGAATTACTTTTTTATATAATCAATTGTATAAAGTAGTACACAGTTGCATAAAATGGACCAGTAGCAGCATTTGGTTGGGTTTTCTTCTCAATTATTCAATTTCTTCTCAATTATTCCATAATTTTATGCAAATTAAAATGGACTGTGGTTTAGTATTTGGGGAATATGGATCCCATATTGTATGTGTAATGGGCATTTTGAATAAAATATATGGACTCATCTAGATGGCATATATGAATGAGCAATCTCTCTTCTTTTTTTCTTTTTTAAAGTACATTTTAATGGATTCTTAAGCACCTGGCATGTGAGTCATGGTGTTCTCAGTTACCCAGCACCAGTGTACCAGTGGGTTGTTTTTGTTCCTACACTTTGGAAGAAATTGCTGAATGAGTAGCAGCATTCCTGATTTCAGGGCACTTGGCAAGTATACTGGGAGATTTAGTTTGAACTGTTTCTATATATTTGGAATTTGGAATTACTATATTTTTATAACCTACGGATGCATATATGGGGAAATTTAAAATACATTCTTTCAAACTTCAGTATTTTGTGTGTATCTAGTCACTATTTCCCAGGCAAGGATAAGAATTTTTTTTGAAGTAAGCAAGATAGTTCAGTGCGGCTGTTTGCTGTGTGACATTTCTGAGGTTACTGTCTTGTAGTAGTGAAGAGGTTTAGAAAATTAATGTTCTTATGTCTCTATATATCTTTCATGTTTATTTCTGGAACTAGTAAAAGTTGATGTTACAATTCGGATTATTATTAGTACAGATCTTTTTGTCTACTCTTTAATTTGGCAGCAATGGATTTCTGTATACCTGCTGATGATTATTAAGCCAGTCTTGGCAAACAACAACTTTGGGGAGAAAAATCATTAAAGTCTTTTTGGTCTCAAGTTCGAAGAGTAAGTCCTTTTGTTATTCAGTATCCACTGTGCATTCTTCATGTGAAAGTTTCTGTTAAGTGTGCAGACTACAAGGTAGTGGTCTCATAAAATATCTTTTCAGATATTTTAAATTACGACGAGGGAAAAAAGGACTGTGTGGATGTGTTAATGCTTTTAGATTATCTATTTTCAAGAACTGTTTTCGCTTTCCCACAGGCTGCATGGAATTTGCTCAGCTGTGATCTTGGAATTCTGTCAGTTTGCTGTCTCTGAGGGCAGGAAGATATTAGCTACTTAAATACTAAATTTTAATTATTACACTTCATAGGCTTTCCTTTTTGAATGGCTGTACTATCTGTCATGTGTTGTAAAATCTATTACCACTGTGATTTATATTATGACAGCCTACAGATCTGGATTAATATGCTGCTTTATAAATACACTGTTAACTTAGTTTCCTCAGTGAGGTAATTAAGTATCTGTTTCAGCTGGATGAAATTAAGCTAATGAGTGAAGTATATGGACACTAAAATTGCGGGTTTTTCTGATTAGCGCTTTCACTGACTGATGTGTCTGTCTAAAATACTTAACAACACCACAGTTTGTTGTAAGAGAGGGTAGAAATAAGGCACTTAAAGGTTTTTGCACTGGCAGAAAAGAATGTGATATCTTACACAGGATGCAAAAGAAGGGATTTCATCTGCTGAGAGGTCTGGAGGCAAGGTATTGCTGATTATTCAGATAGTGATATCCTCTCTCTTTAGAGTATCAAAACAAAAAACTTACTATTGAAGAAAGGTTATGTATTTTTGGATAATCTGTGATTTTGTATTCATTCCACTGCCATAAAATGACATAACACTCAATAGAGGGGAATGCAGTGATGGGGTTAAGTACAAGAATGGTTTGTCCCTCCTGAGCAAGGTCCTGAGCAATTTGATCTGGCTTTGAAGTTATCCATTCTTTGAGGAAGTATTTGGATGAGATGGCCTTCAGGTGTCCCTCCCTTTTAAATTATTCTACGCTTCTAAGGATATCTGAAGATAAAGTCGTTCAGGAATGCTTGTTTCATTATACTACTTCCCAAATTGTTCTCTCGTGAGATAAACCATAATAAATGAGCACCTAAATGTTCCATGGTTGATGACATTATGTTCGCTCAAGTGAATGGCAACTCGATGTGTTGCATTTCTTGTACACAGTTACATTTTAGACCTATCTGCTGTTTGTCTAACTTACAAGACTGTTGCATCTGAGTTCCAGGGAAAATAGAGCCCTCTCATGGGAGGTGTTTAGGAAACTTTCCTGTGTGACCATCCAGGAGCCACTCAAGCAGTCACAGTCCCACCATCTGAGCTAGGACCGAGACCCTTTCACAGAGGGAGGCCCCAGCAATCTGATGGGTGCCCTGCATGACTCCCTATGCACTCACACACTCAGACCAGGTTTTCTTACTGGCTCAACCCCAGGTTTCCCATATCAGAGTCTTAGACCTCTGGATCCTTAAAATAATTTAATCATGGTGCAACAGCAGAATAACAGCTTGTGTCAAGAAGTGGAGCCTGAATAAAGGACTACCTGGGGCTATTATAACCTTACCTTAGGACTGCAATAGTCTGGGGTCTTCCTGTCAGTTCACTGGCTCCTTCTGTGTGTCTTAGTGTCAGGTCACCTGGCTGGTGCCACCTGCCCTTTGCAGTTCATGGCTTCTTGCCACCCAGAGCTCAGCTGGCACTGCAGCTGCACCCTGAGCTACCTGCACTGGCTATCCTTCAACAGGATCTCAGGGTGGCCCTCCCAGCTGCCTCCACACCTCAGTGTCCCACAGCCTCTGGTGGGCCGGGGCTCAGCACCAGCACTTACAGATTCGGTCTCAGATGTTAGGATGGATATTCTTCAAGATGTGCTTAAATGCTCAGTACCCACTGATTTGAAATGAAAGGATACCTGGAGTGAGCAGAGACTTTGAATCTCATTCTCTGGAGGTCAAGGCTAGAAGTGAAACCAGTGAAGATCTGCTTCTGTGGTGCAGTTACTGCGTTCCAAAGGCTGCTGAGTACCAACTAGTCAGTAAGACATGCAAGGGAAAGGGTCACTTGGGTTTGAATTTTTTGGTTTCCTAAGTTGAAAAGTTCTCCTTTATTTGTGTGGCTTATAGGCTGGTTTGTGCACTCAATAATCAGAAAATCTGGTTTACTCTCTCTCTGTTGTAACATTTGGTTAAGTGAAATAATACGAAAAAACCAATGTATGTGAATTAAATATTTTTTCAACATGTGTTTTTGATGTTGAAACCTTAAATGGCATCTCTCTTGCACAGACAAATCTGTGTCAAGGGTAAGCGTTTACCACAAAATATTTCTGTTGAATGCCAGTGTATGTGTATATAGATTTATGTATTTTGGCCATCAAGATGTGTTCTCAAATGTAACCATTCTTAAATCTGTTTCTAGTCTATTCTGTGACACTTAACCCAGTTTAAAAAGGAAAAAAAATAAGGTCTCTTTTACTAATTTGAAGGTAACCTTCAAACAAATTTAAAAGGAAATGAAAAATTACATTTTCTTTACAGGTATTTTCCATAAGAAATGGACACTACTTCATTTCTTATTCTCATTTTAGATATGCTAAAATTATCCTATAAAACTTGCTAATAATTTATTTTTTAAAAATTTCATTAGCACCTGTATGGCAATTTATTAGGAGACAGCTGTAAGGATCTCATCAGGAACAGGATTTAAGAGGATGGTTGCACTATTACACTTTTTTTTCCTGTTCCACACTCCCTTTGTCATTCATTAGATGTGCTCAGAGCAGACTGTGCCTGAGCATTGTGAGCTCACATGGATCAGTACCTTGCTAATCTATCAGCTGACCTCCTGTCTTAATTTTCTGACCAGTAAACACTTTTGAAATGTAGAGAGTAAACCTTTTTTTGATATTATAGATATCTGATTTTCAACTAACTACGTTAATAAGCTATATAGTTAATATCCAGTTCAAAACCCATCATGTCACGACACAGCATCAGATCGGCACACTGCTCTTGCATCCTGCAATAACCAAAGGAAAATACCAAGCAAAGCCACTCGATGTCACTGTTGCTTCACTGAGTTTTGCCTTGCACGGCATCCTTAAAAGTGCTGAAAAGCCCGCTTACAGAGATGATGTTTAAGTCGAGCCCCAGCCTTTTGAGCCATGTCTGGCTTCTATGTTGCCTCGACGCTACTGTCCCCATAGTCTCCTAAATATTCTGTATGATGAAGGGATGGAGATTACAGCTTTGTCTGTTTCATGAAGGGTAAGAATCACATCTTTGTCCGTTTAGGTCCACATTCAAGTATTTGGTGACTGAAATCAGGGTATTTTTAAAATTAATTATTACTGAAAATGCATTGCATCCAACCGTGGGAGATAAATTGGCAAGCTTCGGAGTTTGTGAATTTTGTCTGGCTTTGATGCAGCAGAATTTCAGAGGGGGAAGTTATTTAAATATCAGTAATAAATGATTTGCATACTTACACATATGCTTCTTCTCTGCCTAGTGTTGTGGTTTAACCCAGGTTTATGTAATACGTGTGGCTGATAACCTACTTTTTCACAAATTCTCAAAATTCAGGAATGCTGTTTTGAACAGTGGGGATTTTTATCACTGTTTTTGTGTTGTTGCATTTGTCAGCACTCTGTTATAATTCCAGTAGCTTGTATAATATTCCCATATGCTGTGTTCTGCAATGTATGAACTGCACAATTTGGTCTCTCTAAATTAGCTCCTATCACCCTGTTTTTAAAATCTGATTTTCATTCCTATCCAGTTGTGCTTTGTCAAAGTAGTTAAAATTTTTCATAGGATTTGTCTTGAAATTTTAGCCATAGTTCCTAAAGACACAAGCTTTGTGTGACCAAGATTTTTGCCTGTCTTATTTTTCTAAGTCTTTCATTTAGTATCACCTTAATCCTTTAGCCATACTTAACTTATTTGACAGAAACAGAGCAGTACTAAAACCGAGTTCATAAAAATTGTTGGTTGGAATAGAGGACAAGGATGAAGAGGAATTAGTTTCTGCACAGAATAAAAAGGTGAGGAAAGGTCAATCATTATATATTCATTATATATTAAGGTCTAAATAATATATAAGTTTTTGCCAGTGGCCAGCCAGAAAGGTGTGTGTAGCTTTGGATTAATGATAGCACATGCTTCCCTTTACCCAGTGATGGTGGAAGGGAGAACTTGAGGAAGTGAGTTGGATGCTCTGGATGTTCTTGGAGAGCAGATGACGCACATCAACAGGAATGCAAATGTAGTTATTTCACACTCGTTTAATACTGGATATTTGCAGATATTTAGTTAAGTGATCTGTCTTCCTGAGAAAACTTACAAAGAGCAAGTCACACTACAGAATCACAGTGTTTAAGGTTGGGAGGGACCACAGTGGGTCCTCTGGTCCAGCCTCCCTGCTCAAGCAGGGCCACCCCCGAGCACATGGTACAGGATTGTGTACAAATGGTTCTTGATTATCTCCAGTGAGGGAGACTCCATAATATGTTCCATTATTTCCATCTATGCCTGTCTTAGGTGTGAAAAACTTCATTTAAGTTCTATGAGCATATGTAAACATAAGCATAGTTTTTGAACTTGCTTGCCAGTTTATGTGAAGTCTAAAAATGGTTCTTGTGCAAGAACCCAAAGATTTCCTACAAAATCTGCTTCCATATGAAGTGGGGTTTAGGGCTTCTCTGTCAGAGTTTGCCAGAAATTTTTCCTTTTGAGGTCTAAGTTGGAGTAAGGTGTTAGATTTTTTTTTTTAATCCCTTGAGGCCAGAGCTAGAGAATCAAACCTCCTTTCTTCACATATCCAACATGTACGTAAAATTCCCATACATGCAAATGTTAGAGGAGCTGATGAAAATACAGACTGGCCCCACTGACCCTACTTATTTTTGGAACCTGTTGTAAATCAGGTTTTAAAAGCCCACCATATCTGCTCTATGATGCGATGAATACCTCCTTCTCTATACTACCTGTATTCTAATTTTTGACTTATGGTAGTAATCTTTTTAGCATTGTACATAAATATTCTACTAGAATTATATTTTTATGTATTTCCAGAACAAACAAACAAACAACTATGTAATCACTTGAAAATAGGTTTTACTTATATAAGATTATCAAAAAAGCTAATTGTGAAACATCTAATATTATGGCAGTGTGTGTGAATACACTGGATTAAATGTATAAGCAAAGGTTCCTCATGCTTATCCTTTGTTGTTCTAGAAAATGAAGTTTTATACACTTGTTTCAGAGCAGGAGACGGTTTCATAGTTCTGATAGCTCAGGTACATCATGATACAATTCAGCCTATGAAAAGCCTGCATAGTCTAGGAGTGAATAAATTAAAGGCTTACAACTAACAAAAACCAGCTCATGGGAAAAAGTTTAAACATCCTGTGTGTGTGATACAACTTCTTTCCATTAAGATACTGATGTGTTCTAGTAAAGTGGAGGGGGTTTTATGTTTCTTTAAGATTCAAAGGTTGTAATATTGTGAAGTGAGGTATAGGCTTGTTGTTATACATACCTAGGCATCAGTTTTCCCTTAAACTTTTTCATTTCTTTGGGGGTTTATAAATGAAATGTTGCTTTGTGTTATTGCTAACTAAGAGTACTTTATTAATTTCAGAGTTACAATGAAGAATGTTTTTCAGTAGTGATGGCGTTATCAACTTCAGATTTATAGATAATGCAGTTTTTTACTTATCAAAATAATTTTTGGAGTAAAACAAAGTTTCCGCACAAATTCCACATCAGCTGTAAGATGTTTGCACTCACACATGCACACACCCACAGAGAGATACCATCCCTTGTCGTTGGTGGGGGACAAAAGTCTGTTGATAATGCTAATCCTAGGAGTTCAGATACTAATATGGGATTGATGAAAACTGTCCAGTTTTACTGACTCTGCAATTAGGAGGTGGGAAAATCCCAATTACAGACTTTTTTCAAACATCTTCAGCATTTTGGTGCAAGAAGTTTGAGGAATGGAGAATATGTTCTTGTGTGTTTAGTGATGGTTCTTTGGTTTCCTAAAGTGTTTTTTTTTTTTTTTTGCCTGTTTCAGAATACTCAGAGCTTCTAGCAAAACATGATTTTAAAAAAAAGAGGCTAGGCTCTTTTACACAAGTACCTATATTTAGGTATGTTTTTGCACATGCATATTTATGTGTATTTTGATTTTTATTTCATGGTAAATACTGTCTTAGTTAGAGATACTGAACATTTTATTAAAACTAAGCAGCACCTGACTGCTGAGTAGCTCTCACTGTAGCTGTAAGGGTTCCTGTCCACTTCTGACTACTGAAAGTAGCAAAAGATCTGTGTTGTGAAACACTTGGCAGACAAAAATACCTCAATTATGAAGTCCTTGAACTGCACTTTGAAGTTAAAAAACCAGAGAAAACCAAAAACACAAGCCACAAAAGGAAAAAAAATTGATGCTTAGAGGTTTATTCTAATGAATAGAAGTAGGATTATCTGTCTTTAAAAAGTGTATGTTGTTAATGAGTGGGCAGGGCAAAGAATAAGTATGCCAGGAATACTTAAAAGTGAGGGTCTGTCTCAAGCTAAGAAATTCTTTCCTTCTCTTTCTTTTTTCATTTTAACTTTGCAGTGCTATGGGACACAGTTGTGGACATCAACTGAATGGCACTCAGTAGAATGAACAGTGATGCATTTGTCCTTGTGCCAGTCTACCTGTTGTATTTGGAAGCAATCTCATTTTTCTAAAGCTGTTTTAGTTGGAAAATGCTTCAGTTTTATTTGCTTTCATCTAAATAATAAAATGTGAATTAATTTATATTTTAAAAATGGAAATATTGAAAAATATATTTATTTTTCTTGCTTACTGCAAAACAGCCATTGGGAAGACCCTTCACCCATATGATGGATCTTGCATTTCAACTTAAATTTCTTTGCCATCCAGAGATACAGAAAACTTAGTGGAAAGTTTACTGTGTCCTTGCTCCATATCAGTCAAAACATTTAAATGTCTGAACATTTAAAGCTCCTCCATGCCCTTATCACCTTGTGTCTGAGCACTTTGTATCGTACACAAGGTGCATGACGTTATTACCAGAACAAATGATACTTGGTGAACTGTCTGTGCTGAGAGAGCCTTTGCTGAGCGGACAGCCAAGAGCAGAAAGGACTGGCTTTGAAGAAGAATGATTGTCACACGAATTTTTGGCACTTCCCATGTGAAGCTGATACCTTGCAGTCCCTCACCGCACTTTGAGCTTGTTTCTCTTAAGTTTGAGGTTTCAGCCTACAGAGAGAGTCTGTGTATGTTTCCAGTAGGACTTATTGCTACCTGATGTTCTGCATTTACTACATAAATAAGCTTTTTACTGTAATTTAGAAGACAAAATGTTGGTGGAGTAAGACAAGTCTTCTAGCACGAGCTTTGCTGAGGTCTTAATGCCTTCCGCCTGTGGCCAGAACAGCTCCCCCCAGGAGAGACAAGGCTGCTCTCCCGGGCTTGGCAGGGAGATGCCTGCTCTGCTGGGCACTTCTTGCTCAGATTAGCATAGCCCAGCCTATATCACACACACACCCAGTAATACCTCATTTTGCCACTGGAATGAGGCCAAAAGCACAAGCATTACAAGGATATAAAGCGGGAAGTTACTGGAAAGAATCACAAACTAACGTGAGACTAGACCAAATTTTTGCAAACAGCAGAAAATGTGATCTTTGTTGTAGACGGTTCTCGCGTTTAATGTAGCTGTTTATATGATTGAAGCGCTTAATAAGTGTTTTCATTGAGTATAGTTACAGAACAGCTGCAGAAATCTTAAGTGCTTCTGTTCATTTTTTTTTTTTTCTCTGTAGTTCTGGAACTGAAAAATCTCAGAAGAAAACTGGAGACTGACACAGATCAGGGTGATTCCTCAACTGTGCACTCTCCTGACAGAGGCACTGTTTTTGTGGAGTAGGAACGATGACAGGGGCAAAAAGGAAAAGAAGCACAGTCTGGAGGAAGATCCAGGCTGTTCGCTTTGAAGACATCAAAGCCTGGTGTATGAGAAGGCTGCCTATCTTGAAATGGGTGCCTGTCTACAACTGGAAGGAAAATTTGGTTCCTGATACAGTGTCTGGGATGATGTTAGCCATCCAACAGGTGACTCAAGGTACAGTTAACTCATTTCAGATTAATATTTTAAGTTTTTCTGGTCGTATCTAATGTTGATTGGCTCTAAATAAAAATATAAGGAAAAATATATAGTCTTAACTCATGTATAGAGTGGATATGCAAATGTGGATAGAAATGCATTGTGTTATTGTAGTTAATTTCTGTGGAACTTTACTATTTATCCCACACTTCTGACAATTTTTCAAACATTTAAGATGGAAGGGGAGAGAGCAGTAACTCTATTCATACAGGATATGGTTACTTACAATGTTTTATCAGTTAAATGACCACCTTCTTCTCTATTTCACATGGAAAACAAAATACAACTAAATGATAATTGCACTGTAAGATATGCTATTCTGGAAGAAACACGTGCAATATACTATTACCTGTAAAATTCCAAAACACGGTAGGAAAAATACACAACTTTCTGTGCATAAAGAGTGTTCCTGCCAGAGACTTTATCAAGGGAGAGGATCTGCGGTATCCATGGCTGTGTGCTGATTTAATGCTGTATTGCATTACCTACCACACCTCTTTTCAAGAAGAAATACAAAGTAGGGGTGGAGCTAGACTCCATTTTACAGCTTAAAAAAAAAAAAAAATAAGGAAAAACTCTCCAAACCCTGCACAATGACCTGCAGAAACCTTAAGTTCCACTCATTTTGCTTAGTAAAGTGCTACTAGGAAATAAATGCTTTCGTCAGTTTTTGGTGTGTCTTTGATAGTGTCACCTTCTTATGACATTGTCTTATATTTGTCTCAGACAAATCACAGTTTCTTATCTCAGATGGACTTTAATTCCTTCCTTCATGTGAATGACATTTATTGTTTCTTAACAGTCTTTCATATTAGGTATGCTTAACTATCATTCATGCTAAATTATAAACACTCCTTTAATTGAGTTATGCTGGAGCTGGAAACAAATTATTTGTATAAGTATTTGTGCTTTTAAAGTAATTAGGAACATCTGCATTGGCATGATTTAACTTTAAGAACCTTAATACCGTAACTCTGCAAAATATCTAATTTCACTGGTATGTGTGTATACAATTGTAATTAAAATGCTGCTAATAACAGTATGTTGAAATTCATAAAAAATGCTACATTAAACAGCATTTCTGTAGTGTTGGTAGTTTTAGCCAGGATTTTTGTGTTTGAGTCTTGTACCAAGAAGTTGTTTAATGTAACAGATAAACTTAAGAAGATCCAGTGAAGACAAAAAATACAGGTTTGTGTTTTCTAGATTATTTTTAAGTACTCTAGAAACAATATTATCCTTATTTTATGCTGTTTAAAAAGAAATTGATTGAAACCCTTCCCTCCTGCTGATCTGTTTTTTCTTTCTCTGCTTGCTGCTTCTCAAGATTTCAGAATGATTTTAGGAGATGAAATAGGAAGAGAGAGACAAAAGCATTTCATCATGTTTGTGGTGCTTTAATTTGAATGCAAGATATTAGCTCTTTCCCTAGTGTTATAATCATTCCATTTACCAGAACTATCCTAATATTTCCACAGAAAGACTTATGCATGAAAAAATGTTTCATTTGTGATATAGCACAAAGCAAAAAAATCCCAAATTTTGAGAGGTCCTCCTGTGACTGTTTCCTTCCACCCACAAGATAAACCAAGAAATTTTGTAATGAAATGAAAGGCAGAAATTCTAATAATAACAGGAAAAAAAGGTAACTGGTGATAACTGACTTGTTGAGCATAGTGTCAACCTCAGCAACAGGTTTAAGCAAATTCAAGTATAAGGAAAAAAATTTGAGTTATGGAACTATTTGGAAAAATGTACAGTTGTATTCGTATGCAACCATTTTTTGAGTGATGAAAGCTGCAAACTCCAGGGTAGAGAGCAGTTCAGTAGCTTGGGACTAATTAAGAAAGGCCTTCCAAATGAGCTGTGTTTTTCACAATTTCCTTCTGTGGGATTTCTTACTCATCTGGCACTGGTCATATTCAGACTATTCAGGCTGGCAACTGCTCTGATCTGGTGTAATGTGTTTGTGTTCCATCTTCTAATCTAAATTTTAGATTAAACTGCTGGTTTTGTTTTGTATAGTAGGGAAGAAAAGATGAAAGTCACTGTCCTTACTGTGTCATAGTGAAAGCAACAAAACTGGGCTGGGGAAGAGGAGGCCAAGGGGTGTAGCGAGATGGGAAGGACAGGCACGGGATTATCGTGATGTGCTGCTTGGTGTTTGTGATGGAAGAGTCATTGCTGAAACCAGTCATTCTGCAAGTGTTCCTATAGTTGTTTCATTGTCTGCTAAAAATGGCAAAAAAATACTAATTCAGGGGCCCCAAAATTCACTGCTGAACTCGTATGTCCTGTTTACCTATTGAGACAATACTTTTATTGTCTCTGTATGTTTCCTCTAGTTTTAGAGTCCTTTATCTACTTCCACAGAATATGGAGAAAGAAGTGTCAAAGACAGTTATGTTTCTAAAAATTTTATGAAAATATCATGTAGTAAAAAGACCCGACAAGTTCTAACAAAAAAAAGCCCTTTCAAATACACTGATTGGTGGAAAGGTTCAGCTGGACTTGTAGTCTCAGGCTGCAAAGTCAGTCAGCCACAAGTCAAAACCAGTAAAGGAAATCAGGCTTCATCAATTCCAGCTATTTAATATTAGTTCCAACTATAATTTAATAATGTTGACATAGAATCCTTATTCTTACTTTGATACCTAAGGTTGAAAAAATAATCTTTGAATCTAAAATGAACACCATGATCCAGTCTTGAAGTTTGTTATATGCTGTAACAGGAAGTTAAGAAATTTGAGCTTCTATGTTTCGGTAATCACGACATAATTTGTCTCAAGAATTCTTCAAAAATCTGTTATTGATAGACCAGAGCAAGATGTCTCTAAATTAACAAAATAAATTCCTAATTTTCTTGTTGGATTAGCATTCATTGCTCTCTTCCCTTTCCCTTTAAAACTTTTTAATACCCCATCAACAGTCATTCTATGAAGAGTCTTCTTTCCATTTAATTCTGTGTCCCTCATAATTGCAAACAAATTCAATTGCTAGATCCATGTAGATGTCTTGTAAGTGCAAAATCTTTCTTTTTCTTTCCAAATTGAAATTGTGCTAATAAAAAAAAGGGTCTGCAGTGCAGGTAAGTAGTTCTCAGCAAGCTGCTTTTGTGTTCTTCACTGGTCAGTGAAGGTTTAGTTGATAAGAGTTAATGAACATTAAGTTGTTTGAGAGCATCCAAAGGAGGGTAACAAGGATGATGAAGGGCCTTGAGGGGAAGCTAAATGAGGAGCAGCAGAGGTCATTTGGTTTGTTCAGCCTGGAGAAGAGGAGACTGAGGGGAGACCTCAACATCCTCATGAGGGGAGGTGGAGAGGCAGGTATTGATCTCTTCTCTCTGGTGACCAGTGACAGGACTTGAGGAAACTGAGTCAGGAGGGGTTTAGGTTGGATATCGGAGAAGGCTTTTTCACCCTTTCGCCAAGGGTGGTTGGGCACTGGAACAGGCTCCCCAGGGAAGTGGTCACAGCACCAGCCTGACTGAGTTCTAGAAGCATTTGGACAACACTCTCAGGAACATGGTGTGACTCTTGGGGCGTCCTGGGCGGGGCCAGGAGTTGGACTTGACGATCTTTATAGATCCCTTCCAACTCAGCTTATTCTGTGATTCTGTGCTTGTGAGAGGTGGTGAATGACTATGTTTACATCACTTTTTTCCTTTTCTTTCAGTCACCTAATAAATTGTCTATCTTGACTGACAAGTTCTCTCACTTTTGCTTTTCTGATTGTCTCCCCCATCCTTGGAGGAGAAGTGAGTGAGTGAGTGGCTGGCTGGGTACTTAACTGCTGGCTAGAATCAACCCACCACAGGCGTGATTCATCTGACTAAATCTAACCATCTGCTTTGTTAAGGGTGATTAATTATATTAATAAGATTTCCTCCAAGTGTAACGGGATTGGCTCAGATGTAGACACTGATGAGGCAGACATCAAAGTTTAGGTGTCTTAACCATTATATCCATGGCATTGTGGGTAATAAACAGCTCATGTTTAACATGGCTAAAGGCAGGTCTTACTGTTGTCTTTTCTGTAATTCATCCATTGACCTGTCACAATAATAACAGAATTATTTGTGTTTTTTTCATGTGACATGGTCATCCCATACTCATATAAGAAGAATACTTTGTTCAGCCCGTGTCTGAATTTTTCTTGGTTTCCTTACATGATAAAATTAAGGTGCATTTTGATGCAGTCTTTCCATGCAGCTAAATCTCATAAAACTGTCATCATGTTTTTTCTGTAGCCTCCTGAACATGTGTTATAGTCCCATCATATCTCTTCAGAATGCAGCTGCTTAGCTTATTTTCACAGTGGTAACTTTTATTGCACCAAGAAAATTATTCATCTTTGCTTTCAAGGCCTTTCATAGGTGATCTTTCCTGACATTATTTATTCATTACCAAGCTCTTGATCCATCGATCATTAATCCACTTTTTTATCCTTCTTCATTCAGTCTTGTCTTTTCAAACAAATAGCTTTGTGCCTCAGGATTTAAATTTTGCAGTGTATATTGGTTGGCAGTCATACCTCAGTATTTTACTATTTAGAATGTGGGTTTTGTGGTTTGTTTTTTGCTTGTTTGTTTGTCTTGCTGTTTTTTTTTTTTTCCTGGGCAGAACTGCACACTGCTCACAGAGGCTGGCATATAGAAACCAAGTAGTTAGTACCACGACCCATCAGTAAGCTTCCCTGAACGTCCCTGAGTATAACAGAAGTAAAGCCAAGTTCTCCTGAAAAAGTTTATAAAACAGACCCTCTGTCATGCAGCTGAGTTCATTGCCAGAGGAATTATTCCCCAAGTTAGTCTGCTTGAACATATATTTTAGTGTACGTAACTTATTTATGTTCTTTATAGAGGTAGGGGACACAACTGTGTCTGAAGCATTTTGGTTGTGACATGCTGTGAAAATTAAGTGCTTGGCATAACACCTAAGAGTTGCCTTGCTCTTTCTGGATGTAAATTCCTAATGTAGGTACCTAACCTCAGATAATGTCAACCCTTCTCCCCAAGCTTCTTCCAAGATCTCTCTTGAGGTTTTGATAGTTATAAACCTCGTCTTCAAGCCATTAATGACCAGAGAGACTCCTGTTTACACAAATATATGATTTAAGTTCTATTTTTTGGTAATTTTCTGGGTGATGATAGTAATTATACCCTGCACTTTTCATTATAACAATTTAGAACTCCTTACACTGTCCAATAATAGAAAAGTATATGGGTAGGGAAATTAGACACACAAAACTGCTTTTGTTTGAAACAGAGAAATGACTTATGCAATACTCCATTGAGAGTTTATGGTGCAAAGAATTCAGGTTTCAGTAGCTTGCTACTGATACGAATGTCCAACATTGCAACTGAGTTAGACCCTTCCAAAAAACCCCAAAACTACAAATGTTTTTCCAGCCTTCAAAAAGATGAGTACAAAACAAACACATGGTACTTTCTAATGAAGTACTTGGTCTGAATGGAAGTCTCAGTGCAAAATTAGAACTTTGAAACTTGAGTTTCCTGAAGGATGATGACTTTGCCATGTGGGAAATGGTCAAGCACATGCATATACAACTGATATCAAACAGCAAAAATGAAACACACTCAGATTGAAGGCTGAGATGGGTAATCACCATCTCAGGATTCTGAAAAACTGGGTGAGTGTCATTGCGGATCTGGTAAGACGTACCCTAGATGATTCTGTCAAATTTGGAATTATATTCTGTGATTGATAGTGAGTAGAGTGTTGTACCCCAGTTACAAGTCTGTATTGCAGATGAGGGACTGGACCAGGCGCAAGCCATAGAGTTTTATTTCTCTTTAGTTATAATAACAATAATAATAATGATAATGAAAAAATATGTGCATGTAGAGCAATGAAGGATACCAGAGTGATTAATTCAGCTATGCAGTTCTGAAGCAAGACTCTAGGACAGCTGGTGGGTTTTGCTTCAGATTTATTTATGGATTCTAAAGACAAATCTGCTGCTGCTCTCAGTTAGAGGTGGTTTTAATGATGTGTTGGAAAATAATTACCCTTAAAAAAATGGGCTGCTGCATGAATTAGGAGGTGCAAAGAAGCTGATGACCACTGGTAGTGCTGTCTGTTGATCCAGTATCATAAATAAAATGTGTTGTTTTGGTTGCCTCTGTTCATGGAAGATGATCTCAGTAGAAGAAAAGGCTAGGAGAAGGAGCAGAAAAACAGAGATTATATTTGGGAGAAAACTTGAATGGCTCAGACAGGTTAATTAAAACCTGGCAGGTTTTTTCCTTATCAGGAAAGGCTTTTAAATTAAAAGACAGTTGCAGCACATGGAGAAATTAAAATAAAATAACATGAATATGTTTAGATTTAAAATTGGAAGTAGTTCTAAAAATATTGCATTTAAATATTGGGGTAAGAAGATGGATCTCCTTATCACATAATTCCATTCATAGATGTGCTAAATTATAAGTTTGGCTGTCATAAGGGAGAGCAGACCACAAGGGAGGGTCTTCATAGCTTTATGCTCCCTTTCAATATCTGCTGCTGCTCAAAAAAAAAAATTTAAAGTTTTGAACTTGTGTGTATCTATTAAAAAGTTAAGACAAATGTGTGGGAGTTTCAAAACTAAAATACTGTCACTGTATTTCTGATTCAATCTTTTCTTGCTAAGTTTGTGGATTCATAAACATTATTCTATTTCTTTTGAAATAAACATTTGTCTGTGTGCTATATTGCATGTACTCAAAATCCACCCATTGGAAGCATGAGGGTGTAAGATTTGAACTTTCAGATTTATCAGATTGCAGTGATTTCGGTGCTTGTAGTCTAAAAAAATATTTTTTTGTAGGCAGCTATTTCAGGGATATGCTTCATATAGAATTTATATATACATTTGCTTCTTTTCCTATGACCTATCATGAGCAAGAAATGCTTTGGCTCAAGCAGATTTTGGTGGGCTGTTTTTTTGGAGGGTGGAGGTCCCTTGAGACATATTTCCACTAAAAGTTAAATATGTAGATGGCATCTGATGAAATCAGTATTGTTATTTCTGCCAACTTTTTTTTTTTTTCATTCTTCAAGCCCAATAATAACTCACTGAGTCTTGGTGTGGTTTGTATGTTTTAATTAAAGTTAATTTAATCTGGAGCTGGATTTATTGCTGAACAACTAATTCCTTAACACTGGCTAGAGACCTTGACATTAAAAAAAATTAACTATACTGCCTTCCTGCATTCCAGAACGGGTGCCCAGTGTTTTGGAAGGCATGATGCCAAAAACTTATATAATTTTTTTTTTCTTAGCTTTTCATGGAAGAACCCCAGCTGTGTCTTCTCAAGGGTGATAGTTGCTGGGGGTTTATTTCAGGCTCTGATCATAAACGTAGACATAAATATACTCTGAGCTGACTAACTGGAGCTAATAATTTTATTAAGGGGTAAAACTGCCTTGTAAATATACATCTGGCTTACAAATAACATGTGTAGATGAAATCGAATAAGCACATTTGGAAACAGAGCCAGAAAAACCTCCTGCAGAATGCATTGGAGAATCCATGTAGTTCATGATTTGTGGAAGAGAGTGTCCAGTTGAACTCTGTTATAGTTCTCCCATGCAAAGAATAATGATGTAAGCTGAATATGAAATTTAACATGTTAGTGAGTAAATGTGGGACAATGTTTCATACTTTACAACTTTCCAGCAGAGGAGAAAGGCACTTAGGCTGCTCTGCATGCAGTATTTTATTTCTAGTGTCTATAAAAATTCTTCCAAGTTACACATGTGCTAATACAGACCTGTCTAACAGACTGCTAGAAATGTGAATTCAGCTTCTGGATGACCTCTGACTCCTTTGGGGCCTCATGTCCAGGTACACTCTGGTGTACACACATCTTTGTATGACCAGATGAGCTGCGCGGCTCCCTGTGCCTTGGGGTGCCTGAGCACCATGGACAGAGACTGAGAAACCCAGGAAATGTTGATTCTTGAAGGAAGAAATGACACCACATATAATCTTCCAGATCATAAAACTGTTAGTGTTCAGATCCTTGGCCACCAATTTGCCAAAATGAGTACCCTTTTCATGGATTTCAGAAAGTCCTGTTCATCTGGATTAAGGCCTGTAATGAATCATGATAGGTTTTTGTTTCTCCACAGCATTGATGCTTCTCAAAAGATTACCTCATAGTTACCTGCTTGCCAGAAACGTCTTATGCTTAATTTTCTGTTTATTCTTAATGAAATACAGAGAAATTTACCTATAATCCACTTTCAAAATGCTTTGTTGATTCTGGAGGTGGCCGAATTCTTCAGGTATTATGTCTGATTGGTGAATAATAGCTCATAGAACTCACTGTAAAACAGTTTATAAAATCTCTGTGGTGTTCAGATATTGTGTCAAATTCATCCTAAAGAGGTCTTAATGTTTCATCTCAGATTGCCTGTCAAGACTGATAGCTTTTTTTGAGGAGGTCTATTAAAAGAAAAGAAAACACTAGAAATTTTTTTATGTCTGTTTTGTATGTATCTAAACTCTATTATGTACAGAAGGGTCAAGCTGTCTTGAATAGTGAAATCATAAGTGGGTCCTGCCATCCACTTGTTTCTTGTACCAAAATGCTTGCATATTTTCGTTTTGAGCATTAAGATACAAATGTCAGTATCTGGAGGTCTGTAAAGTGGCAGAATAGAACAGTGTTTTCTCAAATCTGCCTTTGATGTGGTTGTCAGATGGTACACTGGGAGAGCTGCATTTCAGAGTCTGTGAAATTCTGTGAATCCAGGTACTATGGCTGCCACAGCTGAGGTGTTTAATTCTTACCAGGCTGAAGGAGTCAGTTGCATGGGAAAGAAATGCACTGAAGCACCCTTCAAAAATGAGGGTGGTTGCCAAATCAACATTGTGTGGTCTCTGAAAGCTTCATGGTTCATTTTTGAGGATCTGTCCTTCCATTTTGTCTTTACATTCTTCATTTGCCTCAGGCTTTGAATGACAGAAGAACCAAGGAATGATTTTAAGTTCTTGGTACTTTGTCGCAAAATAAATCAGACAGAAGGTAGAATCCACTCGTGTAGCCCCAGAAAATGGGGCCATTAAGTAACAGAGGTCTTGCAAGCATGAGGTGAATGTGCATTGAGAGAACTGACACTGAGCTTCCCAGTTTTTGGAGGTTAATGATATTATTTCCAAAGGTTCATTTTGTGTTAAGAGCTGTTACGAAGCCATTGTCAAAGAACCCTCCAGAACTGTAGGTTTGTGTAGGAAAACTGTTATGAAATATAATATTAGATTTTTCGTGCGGTGGGTTGTTTTTTCCTCAGTAGAAGTCAGCTATCTTGGAGTTAGAAACTAAAACCTGGGATGTGAGTCATTGGTTGTCTGATTTGTTAGTTCTCCATGAAGCATTGATAGGAGACTCATTAAATATGTGTCAATGCTACATTTTAGGGCATCCTCAGAAAATACCTTTCTTACTACATAATTCAGCTTTGCAAACAAATGGAGAAATTGTATTTTTCTGAAGCATCAGAGATAGCGCAGATAGTGTTTTTGAGTGGGATAACATGAATTAGTGTCATTTAGGGTTCCATAAACCTGGGTTTGACCATCTTAGTATAGTCACATTTAAGAGTAAAAGGTTACAATTACAGAAAGTTATTTGAATATAAACTCTACCTGAAAAAATTTTAAAATATAGAGCTTTTTATGGTAAATACTGAGTGCCACTAATGTCAATACTCCTCAAATTAATTATACTCTTAATACTTTCCCTGCTTCTTCATTTAATTTCTGGTTTGTACCTAGTATTTCCAAAAGACGTGGTAGAGCTTTCCTCAGAACAGATGTATGTGTCACGAGCATATATCCAGATGCAGAAAATTGTTAGCTAGTTGACCATACTCTGGTGAGTCATAGCTCTTCCTATGGAAAGTTTTTTTTTTATTGCTGTAGTTTTGGCCCTAATTAGCAGGAACCACCAACTTAAACTGAGACGCTTCTCCTGTGGTAGGAGATGGCCTTGTTTCTCTTTGCATCAGGCTCGTTATTTTGTAGTTACTTGCATTTGACACTGATCAACAGTGGGGAACATCTCTTGCTTTTCAGCACAGTGTGCTAGAGGATTGTTAAGCACCTGGTGCTAGTCACAGGTTGTGGTTTTCAGTGAAAGTGTGTCCCACAATGCTATCTTACGATAAGGAGGTAGTTAAAACAAACTATATTAATGTACTGTATCCAAACTTACTGTTCAATATTTGTTTGCATTTCTTTTCATGGAATTTGTATTCTTATATGAAAGCCTTAATGTCACTGCCATGGGGGCTTCTCCATATTACTAGTGAAGATCATGTGAGATCCTTACTCTATGATCTATTTCTTTTAAGTATTACTGTTTGGAATGAAAAATTAAAATAATATTTCCTGTCTTTTGACAGGAAAGCTCTTGAGCATATGGAATGCATTGCAGTGAAGTTTAATATGGAAATTAATGAAATAAGCTGGAATATATTACTGATTACATCTTGAAAAAGCATTTGAACCTCTAGAACATTTTATGCCTAATCAGTCTTTACTAATTCTATTTTATAATGACTCTGTTCTTACATACTTCAGTAAGTGACATGCTTCAGTAATGGGAGTAAAAACCTAGCAAACAGAGCCAGAACTCAAGTCAAAGGCTGGTAATTTTAGCTCTGTCCTGATTGCCATGACTTCACCATGAAAAAAATGACACACTACTTCTAGAAACTTAATATAAAAGAATGTGAAAAGTCTATGCATGAAATGGAGAAAAACAAGGGCTGAATTTAAGTTCAGATTATCTGCCTGTAAACAAGTGATATGTATCAGCAGCAGATCATCTGGATTGATAACCATAACCAGGATTTGCAGGCTCTTCCCAAAAACCTTCTAAAGTACATAGCTGGGTCAGCATTCAGTACTGAAGCTTGGGTATTTCTCTTATGCTTGTCCGCACAGACAGGTAACTTCATTTCAATTATGTTGTTATAATTAAAATGAGGCTGAAGTTATACTGATTTTTCTGATTCCTTTACTTTTTGGAGAGTAAAATAAATTAGCCTTGCATAATTCTTTATTGCAAGGCTGAAATATCTGTGAGTAGTGTTCGACTAGTGAATTAATTCCAAATTCTTTGTTTCCTTTTGGTTTTGTTCATAAAATGCTTATAATGGAATAGCTTTCCAGTGTTAAACAAGCTTTAAAACCTTCTTTCTCCTATTCTCCCCTCCTCCATGCTCAATTCTGTCTGGATAGGGTCATGCGGTTCTCTCCTTTGCTGTTTTTATTCTCCTCAGGCACACCCTTCTGTGTTGTTCTTGGGTCAGAATCTTCTTTTACCTCTATTGATGACATGAACATAGATGTCACACTAAAATTTCAAAGATCTTTCTGGTTTATGATAATGCTGTGCTAAGAGAAAAATGCAGAAGTGACTATCAGTAGATGCACTAATTGCACTAGATGCATTGGCTGAAGAGCAACTAAGTCCATTTCTGTTTAAAAGAAGTTTAAAACTAAACACATTTTAAAATATCTCATTTCCAAGTCATAATTGATAGTGCTACTTTGCTGAACACAATGTGGATGAAAATGATCCATGTAGGATTCATCTCAGCAAAATCTGCACCATGAGGTTTTTCTAAGGACAGATGAACTGCTTCACTGAGAACTTGACACTTCTGATCTTTTTGTCATTTTCTTGCTTCCCCCCACCATGTGCACTTTGTTACAGACTCAAATGAAAAATTAAGAAGGAGATTTTGAATAAAAATGTTCAGAACTGCCTCTGAAAGCCCATAAACAAAGACATTCTTTGGCACTCCCCATATTATTAAAACCCCATAACACCAACATTTCAGGTAAAGAATGCTTTCTGGAGCAGTTAGGAAAGCTTGGTGAGAACAATTAATCCTACACGTTTAGTTTTCTTTGGAAATTTCAAATGTACAGAGAAGGCAACTCCATTCCATAGATGTGAATCACCTCTGTCACAGACCACACATGGTCCTTCTCCCACTGCACATACATCTGCTCTAGGCTTGTGAGAACACTCAGGTTGAAGGGGGACTTCAGAAAGGCATCTTGTGTGTTACACAGGCCAGTCCTTTCTTCCGGACTGCATGATGAGGTATTCGCCAAAATTAATGGAGCAACTGTGCAGGGCAAGTTCTCCTACTCTTAGTTTCCAGTAGTAAGAGCTGTGAAATGGCAGTAGAGCCTGCAGATCTGAAGCACAGTTTAGGGAGTCTCCTTCTGGTGACTTGCAAGAAGTCAGTGCAGTCTGACTTGCTATCTTAGGTATCTTGAGTTGAACAGCAACCAAATCTGCTGCTTTGCAGCAATGTCTCTGTTAAAAGATGAGTTCTTTTCATATTCTGAGACTTTCTAAGAAAAGGATGGATGCTGTCCTCTACAGCTAAGCAATGAAGGTAATTAGTAGGTCTATAAAGTTAAACCCTAACCAATTCAGTTCTCCATCTCAACATGAAAGTCAAATACTTTCTGTTTCTGAACTGACAGCTTTACATGATGAAAGAAATGTTAATATCTAAAGGCTTAAAAACCCCAGGCACCTAAAGAGGATGAATTCTGGGATATTTTTTTGTTTAAGAAATTAGAAGAAAGCAGACTGAAGGGGCTCCATCCAAACCAAAATTACAGGTTTTGAAGTATTTGTAAGAAATAACCATCCCACCGCCTGGAGACCTGGCAGTCTCAAATGTTTGTGAGGGTGGGGGTGAAACAATGCTGCCTCCTCCTGTGAGGCCTGGCTATTAAAAGAGGTTTGGAAGCACTGATGAAGACAACTTGGAAACACGGTAGGATATGGGGATTTTGATGATGAAATGAAAAACCTTCCACAGTTCTTTCTGATCCTTTTTGTACAGTAGTTCACTTATAATATGGGTTTTAATAAATGAAGGTGGGTTTTTTCCTGCTCTTGATAAATTGTAGACATTTCCTCATAAAAATAAAAAACAACAAAGCAAACAGAACAGTTTTATCTTCATACAGTGAAGTAATTCTATTTAACTTTCTATAGGGCTGGCCTTTGCTGTTCTGTCTTCAGTCCATCCAGTTTTTGGTTTATATGGATCTTTCTTCCCTGTCATTGTTTATGCCATATTTGGAATGGGACGTCATGTTGCAACAGGTAAGTGTCTGTTTGTTAAAATAGTTTTCAAAAATAAGGAACCGGATACTGAAATTTATTTTTGTTTAAAGGTCAATGGAAGGAAAATTATCTATGATTAAACAGAAATAAGATGTTTTTGTGCTTCTCTTTACAACTATTTTTTGTCAGTTTAAGTACTTTAAAGAGCCTCATTAAGAGTATATTGGAGTTACTCCTGCCATTATAATTTAATATTACACTGACACTTCCTTTGTAAATGTAATTTACTAAGAGCTTTTTGTATTTTAACTCTGCTTTAGAAATCTGCTTCAGGCTAAGAGTTTAACAAAGGGCTCTGCCAACAAGATGTATGCAAATGAAAATGGAAAAGGTTCAACTGCCTATTAAACCATAGAAAACACACATTACTTCTCACCTAAAACACAAATCCTGCATTTCTCAGGGAAAAAAAAAAACGCAAAAAGCGACTTTCTGAGCCCATTACCTGCCACTATATTAAAGCTAGAAACTGTCCCAGTGAGGACTCTTGTCCTCTGGCAGAGTAGTTAGGTGGACAGAGAAAGGATGCCTGGATACTCTGCTGGTAGTTATGAGTTACTTGTATACCCTCAGCAGAGCCTCAGAAGCTGAAGAACTGAATGGTTTTGTTCTCCTAATAGGTTGATGGATGCTCTGTTTCTGAGCCCAAAGAAATCAAATTATGGAGGGAAGCTGGAAATACTACTCATTAGATTGAACCACACATTCTTTGCTGTGCAGAAGTGGGCACTTGATGGCCCCTGAAGTTTGCAAGAAGGGTGAGATAGGCCCAGTAGCAGCACACAGCATGACTGGGTAAAGGGAACCTGTGGCTCTCAGAAGATTTAAGCAGGGAGGAGGTATCTCTTCCTTGAAGAGGAGAAAATCTCCCGAAAGGAGGAAAGATGGTTCTGGGTAATCACACTCAAAATGAACTCTGAAGAGTCTGATTGTACAAGTGTATGCAATGTTTTAGTAAGAAGATAGCAACACATTTTGAGAACCCTTTTTGATCAAAAATATTCAGTTAAATTATAAAAAAAATAAAATTCCGAACACCTATAAATTGTCTTAGAGAAAAAGGAAAGCTGAAAGTTTGTATTCCCTTGATGCACAGAAAGTGCATCAAGAACCTTTTGATGTCCAAAAAGGATCTGTGGATGTGTCTTAATATGTAATGACTAAGGGACTGCACTCAACTCATGTTAAAAAGGAAGCATTCAAAAAAAACGTGAAAATTTAGAATCTGGAAAATAAATTTTACTCTTGAGTAGAGATAGATTAGTATACTTATTAAAACTTTAGCCTATATTAAAAAGCTGTTTCAAAACTGGAAAATTTAGCAGTGTGTCAGAAGTTTGTTGGTGTAGGATTATTAGGAAGACAAGAATCCATCATATGTAGGAAAGTAGATAAGTAAGCATCTGGCTGACATAAATTCTAGTAATGAAAACAGACGATAAAATAGGTAAGCACAAGCTCTTAAATCTGATGTTTTATCCTTGGGAGGGAATACTGTTCAGAAAATGACTTGCTGAGTTCCACAGCTTCATGTCTGCAGGTGTGGAAACCTATTCCATTCATAGGTGTCTACTTCAAAATTTAATCTCAGTCAAAAAAAGGCAACAAAACAGTTTTCTTGCTTTCATGGAATTTTTTTAAATTAATAAATTTGTGTGACACATATTGTTGATCCTTTCAGTAGAAAGGTCTCATGCACTTATTCCACCAGCCTCAGTTAAGGCATCATGGTGCGTAGCTGAGTGTGTAGGAGCTATACTGCCTGCCTCAAACGTTCCATAATTCCTTATGTACATTGGAGACAATCTCTTCACTTACCAGAATTTTCTGTAAGATCTGTGATGCTCTCCATATGTACACAGGCTGTAAAAGTGCCCTTTGTTAGTGAAGGCAGTCATGTTAATATGAAATGGAATATCCATCAATGGCACCATTCTGTCAACTTTTATTCACTTGAAATGCCTCTTCTTTGAAATAGCTGGTCTACTTCAAAAGATTTCTCACATGAGCAACAAACACCTACACCTTTTTCATGACTCTTTAAAATATAATTGATTTTGAATCATCCTGTCAGACAGCTTTGTCTGCTGTAATAACATCTACAAGTCTTTGATTTAAGACAAAATTTTATGTAAGCTCTTTTCAAATTTCATTTCATGTAAATTGGGGGTTTTTTTGGGGGGGGGATGGAGGTTAAGTGAAAATAAGAGAACAGTGAAAAGGGAAAAAAAAGCAATCTGAAAAGCAAAATACTTGAAACTATCCTGATTGTTGCTTGAAGAAAATATATTTTAGGCCTAGATAAAAAAAGGGAATGTGATCAAAAAGACCACCCCTTCATGGTTCAGTGGCAAAATTAAGGGGACTGTCATGGGTAACAGTTTGGCACTGGAAAAATGGAAAACTTGGCTAAATGAGGTGGGTGAAGCCATGAAATGTGGCAGGTCAAACATATACAGGAGTATTAAAAGGCTAAAACAGTTTGAAGAATTCCACAGAGAGTATGATCAAACTGATAGTTAAAGGTTCTATAAATACACCAAAATCAGGACTATGAGAAGCAAACTTATGGGACACCTTTCTGACAAAGGGGTAACAGGGACCTTCTGTGGTAAGACCACAGGATTATCAAGTTGCCAGTATAATTTTGCAGAGTAGTTAGAAGGGCTCTGCAGGGAATCCTGGGAACTGCAGACCTGTTGATAATAAAAATAAAAGTACTGAATCATAGAATCTTGCAGCCATAGAATGGCCAGGGTTGGAAGGAACCTTAAAGATCTTCTAGTTCCAACCCCCTTCCATGGTCAGGAACACCTTCCACTAGATCAAGCTGCTCAGAGCCCCATCCAACCTGGCCTTGAACACTTCCAGGGATGGGACAAAAAAAAAGATATGTATAATCAGACCCTGTTGGAGAGGAGTTAATGTGACTTCTGTAAAGGAAAATCCCACCTCACTATCTCCTAGACTACTGTATGAATGTCAACAAGCCACATGGAGAAGTGGTGTACTTTGAATGTAAGATATCAGAATGGTCAAACAGCTACTGATAAGGTTCCACACCAAAGGTTACTAAAGAAACTAAATTGCCCTTGTGATAGAAGAAAAGTCCTTTTATTAATTATTAGCAGGTTGAAGGATATGAAGCAAAAGGCCTGACCTCATGGTCATTTTTCATGGTGGTGGTATCCCTGGTGGGTTCCCAAGGAATTAATGCTGTGAGGTTTATGTGAGGCTCTATGAAGGCCAAGATGAGGGTAGGACTGTGTTCACCAGGTCCTGCAGCAGTAGAAAAAAGGCAAGTTCAAAGAGAACTTGCTTTAAAAGACTTTTAAAACATAGATTAAAGAAAACAGTACAGCGGATGGCGAACTTCAGGAACCTGCTCTCAGAGGACATTGTGGAGGGAAAAATTACAAGCAGGTTCAGACAAACCTTTGACAAATTCATGAATGCTGGTCCACAAACAAAATCAAAAAAGGCCAGCTAAGGAAGTACTTCCCTAACACTACAGCTATGGGTGCTGGCAATAAGGGCAATGGCTGGCAAAAAGTGGCCAAGCTTGTGTGCTTTCCCCAGGTAACACCTCTGACTGTCACAGCTGGAGGCGGAGTACTGGGCAAGATGGGCCACTGGTCTGACATAGCAAGATATTTCTTATGCTCTAATAGCTCTGCGTGTTTGTGTCTTTCAGTGTTGAATTGTCACCCTCATTTATCTTTGTGTTATTGAAAGTGCTTTACCTCTCTCAGCAAATAAATGTTTTTCTCATAATTTGCCTCCATTTATTGGAGTGCTAGGCACTATTTAATGGGCTAGGTACTATATATATAGTGTGAATTAATTGCCCTAGAAATTTGAATGGTGACTTGGGATTCTCAGACAAATAGCTGCTTGATCACATCCTGGGTGAGTTAAAAGCATTTCTGATAACTTGAAATCATTGTAAATTGTTGTATTTGCATCTCTTTTGGAAAGCTGTCTAAATGAATGTGCTAAAAAAAAGATTTACATTTAATTTGCCTGTATAAATGGTATTTTATGGGAAGAAATGTGTGTTACATAGAAAAATTACCTTAAAAATGTTCTTGTGATGACAGGAATGTACAAAATGGCACTTTTACTCATAATGGCCATTTTGAAAAAGAGACCATGAGTGATGAGTACAGACAGATATACAATTATTGGTGATTAACGTGTGGCTTTTTTTACAGGAACTTTTGCTTTAACTTCCTTAATATCTGCCAATGCAGTTGAGCGTCTTGTTCCTTCAGTCAGAACTAATTTCACTGCAAACAATAATTCAGGAATTTTGGGTTTGTCGGAATTTGAAATGCAGAGGATTGGAGTTGCAGCAGCAGTTTCATTTCTAGGAGGAATCATTCAGGTTGGTGGTGGTCGCACTTTCTGTATGCTACTGATGTACTGCCTTTGTGACAGCTACAACATTTGTAATACTTTTTCTGTGTCTCTGAGAAAAACTAACGAAAACATCTGGTTCAGTGGTCATAAATGATGAAATTAATGTGCTTTAAGAATTTGCTACTCCTTTGTTGAGATGTAGTGATTATCTGTATACTTGCTTCTACTGTGTTACCATATGAAGCAAAACCACATTCAGTCAGCTCTAATATAATACTCACTTGCAGTTGATGTCCCCTTTCCTTCTCCTTCAGAAACAAACATGAATCAGCTCCTGGTAAGCCCTGACATATTCCTGAGGGTTTCTGTTGCCCTTGGCTTGAAAAGGAATACTATACAATAGCCAATAATTAAAAACAGTAGGGAAAACTTTAAATTCTCTTTAGAGTTCACACACCCATCATTAAAGTGAAATAGTAAAACAGATGTCTTCAAATGATTCTCTAAAGTTTATTCAAATGAACAGAGGTCTTTTAAATTTCTTCTTTTTTCTTATTCTGGCTGCAAGGGCCAAGTTCCTTTATCCACTGCCAGTTGCTTAGGCCTTCAAAGAAGGCTTCCCTCTTTCCTTGTAAATATTAAAATAGAAGAAATGTTCCAGCACGTGACATTGCAACACCTCCTGGGTACCTGGGTTTCTGAAAGAAACCCAGACCCCTCCACTTGGTGCTTTGGATCCGTCTGCTGTGCAGAGGATGAGCAAAAGAGCCCAGAATGGGATCTTCAGTAGCCTGCATGCTTGGCAGGAACTGGAGCATATACTTATGTTAGTCAGTAGGAAATATCAAGAAGTATTGTTATTTCTGTTGCATTTTTATAATTCTTCTATTAGTTTATGACCAGAATTCTTTCATTGGACTGTGACTTGGGGTAGTAGCATGAGGGACAGCCTACAGACAACACAGAGCTGATGCAGATTGTGCCTGGCTGTGCCTGCACATGCTGTCCCAATGCACCAGTATGTGAAGTGCAGCACCGCGTCTTATGCAGGGTGCTTGCAACATCAGAGCATGAATGCAGCTCTTCATGCAGGAGTCCTGTGCTCACAGCTTAGAAATCTCCTACATCATCCCCAGAGAAGCCAAAATGCCTCACGTGCAAATTTGGTGCCTGCATTCATTTGATCTAACTTTGAAATCCAATGCAAAATTATTTTGCTTGGTGGCTGCAGAATCCCATTAGATATGTGAGTCCTCTAGATCTCTCACTCTTTCATCCTGAAAAGTTCTGCTTCATCATATGCCTTCAATTGCATCAGCTGATTTATCCCAGCCTATGTCCTGTTTAATCCTGACTGGAATGGGAAGAACTAGTAAATCCTCTCTACATCTTCACAGCAGGTCTGGTAGGGAACTGTGACATGTGCATGGGCTCCTCTCCAAGGTCAACAATGTCACTTGCATTAGAATCATACTAACACAGCTGGTGCTTGTTGTGCTGCCACTAGTCCTTTCTGTGAGTTTAATGGTTGGAGACCAGAGTAAAATACTTATTTCCTAAAGAAGTGCCTTGAAGCTATTAATACTGTGATACGCAGTCTGGACTCATCTGGATCAAGGCTGAGATTAAACTTTGACATCTTCCCAGGTGCTGTTAAATATGGGAATCTATGTTTCTCATCATGATTCCAGTTCCTCAACTAACAGTTGGTGCAAACCCCAGATAAGGTGACAGGGCAGATCTTGCTCTTAATGGAGAGCTAAGCCAGTCACCTTCTATTTATCAGTTTCAATTAGAAATTAAATGACAGCCTGGAGTTAATGTATATTCTGGGACAAGAAGAATTGTGTGATGCGTTTTGAGGCAACAGCTTTTCATTGAAGACATCCTGAAATACAAAAAGAAGTTGTATTTTCAGTGTAGTTGGTATTTAGGATGGTATTGCTCTGGGAAGGGAGCAGACCTGGTTTATAATATCTACTATAAGACTTTAATTTTTCTGTAAAACAGTCAAAATACATTTCTCTAATCAGCCACTAATTGCACAAAAACAACGGATGCTGTGACTAATCCATACCACGGGCAGCCTCCAGACAAAGGATGAAAAGTCCTTGCCAAAACAGCTGTTTCCTTCTTGGGAAGAGTAGGTAAAGAGCTGAACACCCTTGGCCTAAAAAGCAATTTGATACTGTTTTTCCAATAGCCTGGCTAAGTACTCTAATCAGCAAATAACATTAAAAAACAAGGGAAAACATACAAAATAGTGAATAATGAAGGGAAGGCGGCAGGGTGAGATGTTTTTGAGATGAGCTGCTGATGACTAGTTCGTGTTTAGTGGAGACCACAACTGTGCATTCATGTGTGAGGCAAACTATGAGCAGCCTCTGTGAATCTCAGTGCCATCTAGACATGAAATAAATTAGAACTGTTTTCTGATCATAAAACAAGAATAGGTAGAGCTTATAAGAATTGAAATTTGGGGCTTAGCTGCTTAAGTTTTTCTCTAGTAATAAATTTCAGAGTCCTAAACTACTTCTGAAATCTAATGTTTGAGGAAGTGTTCATAAAAGAGGAAAAGCATTTAGTTATCTTAAGAGGCGTTCTGATGAAGATAAAATAGTACTAAAATAGAAAATAAGTAAACATAAAATAAAAACTGTAATTACCAAAACCATTTAATATAACGCATTCATTATTTCATTTTTAAAAGCAGAATGGAAAGCATAATTAAGATTTCTTTTATGTTTGTGTAGCTGCTACTCTATAAAGATGAACAGGGCTTAAGAAATCAATCAATTTAATATAATTCTTCCCTGATATTAAATACCTCAGAGGTATTGATGGGGAGAGAAAATGATGGAAAATAACAGATACCTGTGGAGTAATGTTGTAATTAAAATTGGATAGTGCCTTTATAACATTAAAAAAATCCTCAAAAGAGTTTTTGGGTAAGATTTTTTTGCCCTATTAATATATTATATATGCAAGAATGCCTGCATAAATATATGTGTCTCTAAAAAAATCTCAGCATGCTAAAATGAAATTCAAGATTAAGATCTGCTGAATAAATAGAGGAAAGCTCCTTGCAGATTAAACAGAGAAGAAAAACCTACTCTACAAAAAAGGCTTCATTCTCTTAAGACCACAGTGTTATAGACTTCAGTTGGTCTACTCTTCTGTAAATGAGAAATAGTTTCTTATTGCATTCCAGTCTTGTAACATTTTTATGGGTAAGTTTTCCATCTAGTGTATTTCAAAAACTAACGTTTTTTAGTTACATATTCAGCAACATAATTAGTTGCTGATATACAGTGTTGGAAATAAAAATGTTTTCAGTTTTCAGGAGAACAAATTTACACAGTCTATTATCAGTTTGCTTAATAACAAAGGAGCACGTTTGAATAAGAAGGGTGTTTTTGTATGGCTGTATTCTTGTCCAAATCTCTATTTCCCTGTGGGAAAAATGATGTTGCACTATTCTATGCTACATATAGCTCTGGAGGTGAAAACATGAGTCTATTATACAGTGATAATCAGGAAAAAAGTTCATTTTTCTTTTACAGTGGAAATACCTTCTTGCAGGCTCATATTCTGTATCTTGAAAACTACAAGTAGGCTGGGTGGGAGTTCTGGTTCTCACAATTATTGTAGAGCATACCACATGTAACTACAGAGAGACCATAGAAAATACTTTTTCAGGTCCTGGAACGAGAAAAGTTCACTCTGCACACCATCAGAAGCTTCCAGACACTCTCAAGACACCCAGAATGAACATAGGAGCTGCAACTCAGAAGCCCAAAAGCTACTGATCTACCAGTTAGATGTCTATTGAAACAGGCCAAGGAGAGTTTTAAATTGGCAGCTCAGTCAAGCTGAACTGTCTGTGTCTGTCTGTTGTCTCCAGAGGGTCCACAGATGTCTTCACTTTTGCAACCTTTGATTTTGAGATAACCACTAAAATGTACTAACTGAGAGGCTCACAGTCTGTACTGTCTCCCTTCAAGAGATGTTCCCCATGTCTGACCTCATCTACCCCGCCCATGCAGCAAATTATCAGGAAGGGCACCACCACTTTTTTTGCTATAACCATGAAAAAACCCTTCCAGTAGAGTGGAATTTTGAGGGGTTTAAAATTCATTCTCCAAAAGTGAATCTGTGCAGAAGGTAATATGATATCTGTCTTGATTTCTGTGGACAGAAAGTTTGACATTAGTGATTCCAAAAGCTGTTAAATGATAAAAATTTTTACTGGCCGTAAAGTTAAATTGACTACGTGTTGAATGGAATTTTAATAATAATAATAAACTGAGCATGTTGTCATGGGAAGAAAGTATTGAAAGTGGACAAGGACCAAAGGTTCTGAATTAATGAACATAGAGGGCTTTGCTTTTAGCAATTGCTCATTTTTCTTCTCCTGGCTAAATTCCCAATCTCTTCTACTTGTCAGAGTAAAATTATGGAGCAGTAAAGACAGCTACAAGAAAAGGTTCCCTTTGTACTATCTTTCTGTTAATTTGAAATGTACTTCTTTTTTTCTATTTTTTTTTTTAAGAAATCACACCTTCCACTACTTCCTTCTAATCACATAATTGAATCCCTTGTTTCCATGATCTGTTCTCCTTTACTGTGCATTAACTCAAGGCTGCTTTCCTTACTTTCTCTTATGTTTTTTTTCTTTTCTCTGAAGGGTCTTGATTTCATTTACATGAATTTACTCAAGAATGCATACCTAGTGAAAGCAAAATTCATCTCAAGAAAGTTACTTTTTAATGAGCCTTTTTACATGGTGTTATGTACTGAAAATGCCACATAAATAAACAATAGCCAAGTGCCTTTCAAATCATTTTTATACTGCACGTGTTCTTTCCCTGAAATATGCTTTTATCCTCTAGGAACTAAATTCTTAAAAATTAAAAATTCTGGATACAATTCTAAAATATGTGAAAATTTTGTTTCTTTTACAGTTTAAGAAAATCCCAGTATTACTAGAAATAATGAAAAGGGAAAAATATTTGCCTTTTTTTTTTTTTTCTGTTCTAGCACTTCGCTGTCAGTTTTCTCTGTAGTTTGTCTGCATCAGGAAGGAAAAGGAATCATACAATATACCAGAAAATAAAGTGGAAGACCTGCAAAAATGAGCATCACAACCATAGCCAAGATAAAGCAGATTGTTAGACATTTCTTTAGGAATACTGAACTTTGTACACTTTGGTCAGTGTTACTGGGTGAAAGATTTTATGACATAATGCAATGTAATGCAATTGTGTGCTGTCATCTCAGCTCAGTTTCAAATGGTGTTTATACAAAATGCAGTGGCAGCCAAGCTTACATGGCTGTTGCCCAGCATGGAGGGTTAATTGTAGAAACAATCTTGGCCTGTGTAAATGCTAGTAATTTTAAGTATATCTGTCAAGAAAAGTCACATGGAACTAGATTTGGGAGGCTTGTTTCAGAGCTTTTTGCCTCCTCATGATCTAAGCAGTTTCTGTACATTACTCATGTTGCAAGCACAGTAGGAGGTTCCCATACCAGCTTATGCTGAAAATTGCACCCTCCACCCAGGGTGTTTTCTGTTCTGATTGCTTCACTGTTATACCTTCTCCATGGAAGATGTATGGGTGCACATCACATTTATTTAACTATCACGTAAATAATAGTGCTGATGAAGAACTGCCTTTGTTTCTGGAACAAGACCTCCTGAGCTACCTTCTGCAATAAGGAGGGAGGACCAAGTGTAGTCTGTTGCTTGTTTAACTGAGTGGCTACAGAAATTGTCTAACTGAAACCATACTCATGGTTTTCATGTATTTTATGTAGCCTATGGTTACAAGCAACCAATGAAAACTATGCTTGAAATGTGATCTTTTAGTTAGTACCTGTGAAGCATCCTCTAAAAATGCTGAAAATTTAAAAAAAAAAAAAAGTAAAAAATCAGTAAGTAAACCCGAGAGTGATGCTGAAGTTTCTAAGTTCAGCAATCATTTTCCTGTGACTCACAATAACAACTTTCTCTGAAATGCTAATAGTAACTAATATTTCTTTGTGATATTATGTAGTACACATGATTGTCTCTGCGGTTTTGATTCCACGGCTAAATAAACATCCAATTTTCTGGAAACGAAGCTATTACATAGCTAGAAATTTCACATTCAGACAATAGAAACCGATCTTAGAAAACAAACAAATTTCACTAGGGAAGGGAGAATTTAATTTTTATTGGATTTTGCTACTGTGAACAATGTTTTAAATATATTAGTAGGCACACTGTTAGAACAAACAGCTAAACAAAAATATCTGAAATTAGTAATTATCAGTTTTAGGCCTGACTAACTAAATTACTACTCACTCAGGGTATATAGTAATTATCATTATTGGAGTCCAATCTTGAATGGCAATCAATGTTCCAATTGCTCATAGTACAGAGCAATTTACATGCTATTAGTGGGAAATAGAAGAAGAATCTCAGATTTAATCTCTCAAATGAAAGAGGAAATTGCTCACTAGAGGTTTTGTGGTAAATTAAAAGCCACTTATTTTGGTACTTTTTGTTTCTTTTTGTGGTACTATGCTCAAAGCTCGCTGCATACAGGTGAGTTTTATGGTGAAAAAAATGAATGATGTTCAGGCATAAAGAATGATAACATCTGAAAATGATACTTTTAGCTTCAGAACAAAACAAAAACAAAAAAACAAGGGAGACTGTGATATATTCCAAAATAACGATATTTAGTATGGTAAACACAAAATGAAACCCTTAGAAAGTATTGCAACAAACAACTCTGTGCCAAGAACATGTAACTTTTCAGGCAGAAGAACAGCAAATGCAAAAGACCATAGAAATAAGAAACTGCAAAACTCATTGTAAGGAGAGATAATGTCAATGCAAATTAATGTAGATCAGAAAAGCATTAAACATTCTGTGAACCACAGTAGCAGCTGTAGTCATGTAACGACTTTGTTCAAAGAATTAAGAGTTGTTAAATCTCATGCTCATCAGAGGGAAAGACTGTTTGAAGTCCAGGATAAGGGGAGAGAACATTTGAACACAATCATGGTATACCCATGAAGTACCTACAATAGCTGTAGATCCTGCCGTAGTTTAAATTCCTGGAGTAGAGGTCTCAGCACAAGACTCCATAGCACCTCATAAATTTGGTATCTGTTGAAATTACTACTGTTGGGAATACTGATAGTGACGTGATGGCAATCAGTAAGCTGGACCAAGATATGGCCCTTGGCCCATTTAGGTTGGATAGCAGTGGAGCAGGAATGAGTCTTAGAACCAGCCTCACTTTTTGAGTTGCTGTACTTCTTGTTGCAGTGTTGAGTTGATGTTTCTATGGTGTTTATTGTGCTCATGTATTTGAGCAGGAGAGAATACTTAGAGTTTCTTTGAGTCTGCTTTTGTTACTAAACTGTTGTTAGATTCTGGTAAACTAGTGAGTAAAATAGTGCAGGTGAACCCACAGAGAATTTCAGTGGGTTTCATTTTCAGCTATATTTGTTCTTCAAAGGTCTTTTGCTTTGTATCTTCAGCTCATTTATCTTACAATTTATTAAAAGCACTCTGGCTCATTGTCCTATCACCAAGAAGCTGCATTTTATAATAATTGCTGGTCCTCCTGCCTTTGCCTTTTAGGTAGCGATGTTTACGCTGCAGTTGGGCAGCGCCACTTTCTTGTTAACAGAACCCGTGATAAGTGCGATGACAACAGGAGCAGCTACACATGTTGTGACTTCACAAGTGAAGTATCTGCTGGGAATGAAAATGCCATATATATCGGGACCACTGGCATTTTTTCATGTGAGTTCAGTGGGAGAGATGGGTTACTTCATTAACTAACATTTTATTAAATAACTACACCATTTGTCTCTGTAAGAGTAAGGAATTTGTTATGCACGTGTGAATGAACAGAAGATTAACCTTCATTTTGGCGTGACTGTTTGTAAGAAGAGATTTGGAAAACTTGATACACAACTAGGAGGAATGGGTACAGTAATTAATTTAAAATAATTGTGTTAGGGCATCAATAATTCCATTTATTATTCTGAGCCATTATACACTCATACATGGAGGGTAATCTTTTCCTAGATCAGCATGTGAAAGGAATATAACTATAAATGTAAATATATTTTCTTCATATGCTGCTGAATGAAATCTGACCATCATTGTGGTAAAACCGAAATGACCCATGATTTGTACATCTCCTATGCAAAAATTACTTATTAATTTATGTTACTTATTACATGTGTAACATATAAAAATATGTTACTTATTACTTTATGACGTGATACTACTTTGCCATAAACACAGCAAGTGGACAGCTTTAAGGTACTTTTTCTAAAATGCATGCAGCATTTCATACAGTATTGTTGCAAATGAGTGGTTAGGCTGCTTAAAGAATCACCATCAGAGGTATTGGCAAAAAGCAGGTGTGAGCTTAATATGAACTTATGAAAGTACGACTCTAACAGAGTTCAATGGCAAGGTTCACTCTCTTACTTACTCCAGGGGTGAAGCATACGTAGGAAAATTGCATTAGTATCAATTTAGAATGGATTACATGGAGACTGAGGATGAAAAAGGGTGAGGGTGCAAAGGGTATGGATACGAAAAGACAAGGTGTGCAAAAGGGTTTAAGAGAATTTCATCATTAAGTAATTTAACACTTATGAAGTGATTAAATGGGATTTTTTTAAAATATAACAGTGACTTAATTACAGTTTCATGACAACAACGTTCACACCATAATAATTTCACACTCACGCACAGGCAGAGACGTATACGACTGTCTGTGAGTGTAAATGTGCTCATCAAAAATTCCCCTTGTGTTCAGTGAAATACTCATGGCAAATGCCTGAGTGTTTGTCAACAGGCAGGGGCTGCACCTAGAGGAGTATGTGCACATGTGTGTATCAGCCCAGACCTTGCCTGGGTGAGTGACGGTCTTTCGAGTATCGCAGACTTGAGGGGTCACGAGCTCTGAGAGGTGCCCCACTGAGAAGGAGGTGCTGGCTCAGCCCACTGTGGCCCAGAAGGGCTCAGAGGGCCTCACTTAGGACTCCTGTGTGCAGGGTCACAAGGTGATTTGCTTTAGTCATCAGTTAGTTTCCATCCTGGCCATAACCCATGTTGGCAACTACTGGAGTTCCCAAAACACTTGGAAATTGTTTCCAAAACTTCAGCAACAATGGTGCTGTTCTGCTTGGGCTATGGTTCAGGTAGAAAATGTTCCAAGGCTGTCAGGGGGTGACTGATCACCCTTTGTTCCCCACCTCGACTGGACAGTGAATGTTGCTGTTACAGTCCCACCTGTATCATGGGAGAGCACCTGGTCTGGTCAAGGACACGTCACCACCCGGCTGGTTTGGTCAAGGGCAGGGGGTGATGCACCACCACTGGTGCCATGGTTACAGCCCCTGGAAAGTACATTTTTTTGGCTGAAACCTTAAGGGGCAAAGTTGTATAATCTTATGACACAAAAGACACAAAGATATTCTCGATGGTAACTTATTCCAGCAAGCCCTGAGTTTCGGTGCTGTGAGCATAATCTCTTGGCATTATTAGTATTACAACAGTACCTGCCAAAATGATATTTTGCTCATAATAAAACTGTGTTTACTTGCTGAGGTGATATTTACATTGCACTGATAGTGAGACTTCCTCTAGTCAGCTACTAAATTAGGACACCTTATTTAAAAGAACTGACTATGTCTTTATGCCCTACTATGTGCTTTATTTTTTCCTATTATTTTGGGAAATTTTTCGCGTGAACTCCTTGATTTGAAATTTTGAATGTGAATTGAAGATTTCTTTTTAGAATGTTTTTTTCATAGTATTTTATAAATTTGATAGCTTTTCATATGGATAATTAATTGGTAAGTTTTTTACAGGATCAATTTATTAATGGAAATTAGGGGCATGTAATAAACACAGCTAATTTATCCATTTGTCTTGTAGAGATATACCTAAAAGTGTCATAGCCATTTTTATGAGTAATTGGCTTATGAGACTATTAAAAATGATTCTTCATATATTCATTTTTTTTAATATTTAAAAACCTTTTCATAAATGATTCTTAATATAAAATGTGAATAGCCTCTTTTTCATGGCGTTTCCATGGAGACTATACTTACATATAGGAATATTGTCATCTTGTAGAGATGACTGGTGTTAAGTACTGCAGCCAAGGCATAACCAAAATATACATTATGAGCAATAATAAAGAACAGCAGTGATGTGAAGAAATATTTCCACCTTGGTGTGCTGATGATATCATAAATGAGGTAACTGAAATGCTTTGAAAGAAATCTATTCCCTTATCCCTAGTATTTTTAATGTATTTGAAACAAGTTCTTTGCCTTTCACTGCTCTTTTGAAATTAAACCCCTTTGAACATACTCCAAAGAAAAATTTTCCTGATTATTTTTTAAGGTTCTGAATTGCTCTGTGAATTGTGTGAAAATAAATCAAATAAAACCTACTCTGACTAAAAAAAAATTCGACTCTGTACAAGTTGAAAGAATAATAAAAAAGGGGCAATTTTACTATACAAGTCTTTTAAAATGTTTCTGGTATCTGTTCAGACTTATGAGTTGCCTTAAGAAGGTCCAGGATCTCAATCAAAAGCACCAGAGCTAGACTTTAGCAATAATTTTATTCTGGGGTTGTAGTTTTATGTGAAAATTATATGAATTAGATATAAGGTAGTTTTCACATGTATCTAGAGAGTGAAAGACAACTTTGGCATATCTCTCTGGACATGTTCTTTACTTCAAATCCTTGAAATCCAAAGACTGGTACATTTGCTTACATTTTTTTCTTTGTCCACTCCAAAACACCTCCCACTCACAAAACCAATTGCTTTGCCTCAGGCAGCCTTTGGGTTGGCAAAGCAAGAATAAGAATGTTTAATAAAGTGTGATAGCAGAGTTGCAAGTATAGCAAGCCAGTGAAATGAATTCTTTATAGCATGTGAGATCATGGTTAAATACGTAGAAAGGAACTTTGCACATGGAGAACAAATCTAGTACACTGGCCTTGAGCATATGGTATTTTTGTGTTTACACATAGTTTATGTAACTCATTAAATTTTGTTTTCCCTGTACATAGTTTGTCACATTTCAGTTGAGCTGCACAGTGCAGCATCAGTTGGTGTTTTGCAAATGGAAAAGGAAAAGAGAAGGTGAAGAAGAAAAATAGTGAGGGAATATTGCATGTGAGATCTAACTTTACAAGGGACAAGAAAAGTTTCATCAAGTTTTACTCAGCGTCTGAAAACAGAAGAACATACTTGTATTTGCCCTTTATTTATGTATAGATATATTTGTCTTTCCATATGTTTCTGAGAAAATACAACACTGCAAAATGAATTGCATGTAAGAAACTTGCTTTGCAAAAAGGGGTCTTTTGTGTCTGTGTTGCAAGTTTGTTGCAAAATCCTTGTGTGGTTTTGCTGCAGTTATCTGAAGAAAACCCAAACCTTCACATTCTGCTATCAGTCCTTTCTTTTCACCCCTTTTTTACCCAGTGACCTATACAGTTTCCAGTATTTGCCTGTACATTTTCCCTCTGGTGTGACGTATTTGCTTAACAAATATCAGAATGAAATATTTTTGAAAATGAAATGAGGTTGTCCACTCTTAAAATATATTTTGTTGAATAACCTGTTCCTTTAATTCTTTTGTTCACTTCAGCCTCTATACTCATTTTAGAGCTAATCTTTTGGGGTTTCATGTATACATTAAAAAAACCCAACTCAGAGCATTTCATTAATACCTCCAAATACACATCTTTTCTAAAATATAAACTATTACAATGTTCAATATGAACTCGAAACTGCTGGTTTCCCATGAGAAAAGGAACATTCAATGTCTGTATATATATATATGTGCAAAGCTGGATTATTGCTTGTTTCACTTATGTGCAAATTTGCATTGCTTACCAAAAAGTCCATTGATTACTCATAATATTGTCACACAGGTTCCATTAAGAATCTTTACACAAAACTAGCAATAAAACTAAAAGCACAAGAGACAAACAGCTCAATTAATATATTATTGCTGATTTAAAAACTTTTAAAATTATATGATTAAAAAAATTGCTTCCTACACTGTAATATCAAGCTAAATTCTGCCGCATAATTTCCAAATTATTTCAGTAAGTGCATCATCAAAATACGGCAAATGCTGAACTTATAATTATATTTTTGATTAAAACATTTGTAAATACTTCTTTTGAATCAGATGCCGATGCTATTGCAAGCTTGAGCTTTATGTACTTAGATTTAGGACTTATAGTTTGATCTCAGGTAAGTACAGTAATTGACTGGACAGAGTACCAAGTAAAATCTATAGTTCAAAGAGATGTCTATTGCATATGTCGATTACATTCATGTTAAGAGCCACATGCTCTTTCTTTCTTGTGAAAGGGTCTCCATACTTCACTGGCCATATCATGAACTGGGTGGTTTTAGGTTTTCAGAAAATGGTTACCCAGGAGCCACCTAGTCAGTGAAAGTTCTTTAGTCTAACAAGGTAATTAATTTAATATTTATACATTACTGTTAGAATTGTTTCAGTGTACTACAGACACTTTGGGGATAGGGCTGTTTGGAGTACTGAATTCAAATAAGTTACAAGGTGTTGGTAGTTCCATTATTTTTCATTCATGGGCTGATGTAGACTACATACAGAAGGGTATGGTTCAAAAGAAACGCCAAAGGATGTACTAGGCAGTTCATATAAAGATTCTGTTGCAAAGTCTGAAAAAACCTGCAACAAAGGTTTAAAAGTTTTGGCTATATATAATTAAAATTAAATGGAAATGTCTTTTTTAGTCAATTTGAAAGACAGAAATTTTTAAAGCTTGTGCATATTTCTTCACTAAAATTGTATTTATTCACTCAGTCTTCTGTCTCACTTTGTCTAGGAAAATTAGATTTAATGCAATGAACACAGATAGCTAATGCTGACACTTTAATAGACAGCATTCATTTCAAAACAAATCACATCTCTCTGACTTCAGCAAGCAGGAATCAATCCATTACTTCCCTTTTCTTGCCACTTCACCTTAGATGTAGCTCAGTCTTTGGTGAGTTTGTGGGCACAGTTTTCCAGATTGCCTCCTTTTGTCTTAATTACTCACAGCTTCTGCTTGGGCACTGAGCCAAGTCCTGCGCTCTCTTGAAAATGCATTCTTGGAAAATTATGGGTACAGAGTCTAGTTCCAAGCCACTCAAGATACAATCCACATATTTTCTAATTACAGTGGGGCAATATGTGGTTAAAAACTGTGGTTTAATTGTCATTCCTCAAATTTAAGACATTTCTAGATCATATTACTTAACAAGTTGATTTTAAAATATTTTCCTGGTTTCTGAGAAATGTTTGTGCTGGGTTATATTGTACATTCTTAATCAAAACTCCAAGGGCTAAATTTCAAAGGACTGGACTACTTTTTCCTCTTTATGAGGAAGTTACTTTTCTGTAACCATATTTAGGTTGGGTTTTTTCCCTTTCTAGATTATGAAAATATTCTCAGAGAGAAAAAATCAGGAAGTAATTTTAATTTACTCATTCTTCAATATGAGCATCACCTCTTCAATGAGTGACAGAATCAGCACAGTAGAAATAAATTCTATCATCATATTGACTACCTCTCTGCTAGAAGAGGTTCTTTCCTAAGATCATTTTCCTAGTACTTTTTCCTGTCCAATATAAATATATGTATTTAAGCTCCAAACTGTCAAAACTTGTTAGTATTATACATGTATGTGAGAATAAGTTCTCTGGAGCAGAAAATTATTAATCTTTGTTTTGATAAAACTACAAGTGTCACTTCTGATTTATTTTAGTGATCTTCTTAGTCAGTGCCAGAGAAAACACCTTTTTTTATGCATTACTATTATTATTTCAAGCCTCAGTTGCTTGATTTTATTATCCTTAATGTTGGGGTTTAAAAAAAAGTTACTCGTGATGATGTCTAAATCTGCGTCCTAGATCTTAACTTCTGTTCTCTCCATGGTTTATATTTCAGGATGAACAGCAGTTCTCAGAATTTAAATGCAGAAATCAAGGGACTGAGCCTACCTTGTTTTTTCCCTTACAGCTTTAGTAGGCATGTGCACTGTATCCATTTTTATGGCTTGCTGTTCTTCCAGGCAATAGACTGTTGCCTTTCTTCATGAGGCCTGAAAAGAAGTTGTGATCAAGCTCTCATTATTTATTTATTTAATCAGGATAGATGTTCTCTCTGACTTTCTTCACCCCTTCTAACTGTTTCAGCAAATGTCTAATTTTTTTAATAATTTTCTGTTAATCTGCTATCATACTGATTTATGCCGTATTTCCTGAACCCACAAATTCAGCATAGAGCCAAAATTATAGTTCACTGTGTCATCTGTCCAGGTACAAAGGCAACTGCATTCTTCTGAGTCTGTTGCTTACAACATTATATTCATCATCAAAGACCCCTGTTGGCCTGTTCCATATTTCTAGTCCCCATGTTCTTTATAACTCAGCACCATATTTCCTTTCTTCATCACAGATCCAACTATATTTTTCTAACCTGTTTTACAGGTTATTGCAGCATATATTAACTGCTGAAAAGCTGAAGGCCTCCCATTCACAGCTCCATAGCTCTGGCCCAGTGTCTTCTTTCCCTTTTAACTCTGCAGTCAGCAGAAAAGGAAACAAACAGGGCTAAGCAGATAACGTTAGTTATTTAAACAACCAATAACATATGTACGCAAGCTTGGCAACTATTTAGTGTGTGCAGCACCTGGACCTGACCAAAGCATGCTCCATGGAGCACTGTGAAAGGGGCAAGAGCAACCAACGGGGAGACTGAGGATGGCCTGCTGAAATTACTCTGGAAAAATGGCCCACAGATTGCAGAGGATGCCCTGAAGAGGATGCTCATCTTGGAAGATTCCTGTTGCATCTCTTCCCATCCAGCCACTACTGCATTTTTCATTCCCTTTTCTTTTTTCCTCTCCGTCTCTTTTCCCCTCTTTTCTGTCTTTTACATTTTTTTTCTCAGAAATAACTTTTACTGCTAGAGTTGGTGGATGTTATATGCCACTACAAATAAACCTTCGTGCAAGAAACTTTTCTCAACATTTTTTGGTGACACTCATTTATCTCACTGAACTTAATGAGACTGAATAAGAAAAGGAAACATATCAAATTAATTGAAATTTTATACCTTGCTTCTACCAGTAGAAATTTGTAAATTAATTCATACAAATATTCATTGGTTTGGGTTTTTTTTGGTGTGTTTTCAAAAGACCATAGGAGTAGTTAATTCGTGGATTTTCTTCCTTGTAAAATCTAAAGTTGTTGTGATCCAATTATTACTATTATTAAGGTTCTTTAGAAATTCCTCTACCCAAATTAAGGTGCAAACAAGACCATATGCCAGTGACAATAATATGGGTTTTATTTGATGGTAAATATCAGAGAGAGAGAGAGAAAGAAAGAAAGAAGTAGAAAATAGGTGCGGGGGGACAGAAAGAGAGTGACAGGGACAGAATAAGGAAAATATCACCATCCATGGATGCCAGTGATGTTCTGTTGATCCTCTCCAGCTGGTCTTCTTGGTGGTGAAGGTCCCCCCAAAGAAAGCATGGAATCCTCAGGCTAGGCAGGCATGTCCGGGCATGTCCCCCTGGGGGAGGGGGCGGTCTCTTACAGCAGTCCCTGGGTTTGTTGCATCACTGCAGTCCTGTGGGGCAAAGCCTCTCACGTGGATGTCCCGTGAGGCTGGGGGTGCCACAGCTGGGCCAGTTTGTGTAAGGGAGGATGGGTGTTTATTGCCTCTCACCAGAGGTTACACCATGCACCCAAAAACCTCCTCCTCCCCCCTCGGCTGGGGGGAGTCTGTGTAAACCTGGCTTCTGTTACCTGTGCTCTCCCCCCACCCCAAATTCAGCTGGGATGGCATCTGGAGGCTTTGACCTATCGTGGATGCATACCTTTCCTTCAGCCTGAGCTGATTGAACAATGGTTTTCCTTTAATCTAATCAGCAGTTCAATTTACAGTCCAAAGTTACCAAGTCCACCCCATGAGTCTTCAAGGAGGTTTCTGTGGCTGTAGCTTCTTTAATATCAGTGTTTGAGGCATAAACCATTTTCAGTCTCTGACAAAAGTACAGGCCAAAAACTTGTCCAGTGACTCAGCTACTGCAGTATTGATTCAGCTCTCACTATTTGTTCAAAGTTGTGAGAAGATGCCATAGCATGTGTTCCAGAATATATTTCTTTTGATCTGTGATTGTTATTTGCTGTTCACTGTAGATATATGCCTATGTGTTTGAGAATATCAGATCTGTTCAGTTGGAGGCATTACTTCTCTCCTTGCTGAGCGTTGTCGTGCTTGTTCTTGTTAAAGAACTGAATGAGAAATTTCAGAGAAACATTAAAGTTGTCCTTCCCATCGATCTACTTTTGGTAAGTACAAAATTATATATCAGGCTTTTTCTTACAAAGCTTTCAGTGGCTCAGTCTGCTGAAGTTTACTGTGCTGCCTATAGTTACCCACACCCACACCCCCCACGTATTAAATGGACAGCTGATTTTCATGGCTGTAAGTTAATTGTAAGAACAGGAAACAGTATAGCTAAATAATTAAGAAAGAAATTACATATGGTCCCAATTTGTATAATATTTTTCATATGTTTACTACTTTTTACATAATCACAAGAACACAAAGGCTAGAATGTTGAAGTGTAAGAAGTTTGAAATAGAAAATGAAAAGTAACTGGCACATTGTAACTCCAGACAAGTCTTGTGCTGAGTAGTTGTGCCAAAGATGTTGCTTACTATTTATCTACAAGTTAAATAGCTATGCTATTGCTTTCTATCATTTTACTAACAGTTTTCCTTTAACATGGTATAGACAAAATTGAAATTAGCAATTGCATTATAAACCCCTGCTTTAAGGATTAAGTTGTAGTCAAATGATTGGCACCAGATCATCATCAGAAGGTTTCTGTTTTTCTTCAAACCTCTAAAAGAAAATACGAAGTATGAAGGACAGTTGGCTTTCAGGGTGCATTGTAGTCAAATGATTGGCACCAGATCATCATCAGAAGGTTTCTGTTTTTCTTCAAACCTCTAAAAGAAAATACGAAGTATGAAGGACAGTTGGCTTTCAGGGTGCATTGTAGTCAAATGATTGGCACCAGATCATCATCAGAAGGTTTCTGTTTTTCTTCAAACCTCTAAAAGAAAATACGAAGTATGAAGGACAGTTGGCTTTCAGGGTGCATTATTGCAATTACTCTTCTGTTACTGGAAAAATTTACAAGGACAAAATGCTGGAAAAGGAGGTAGTGTGGTCCTGGTCTCAGTGTTACCTTTTTAAAAATACTGGATAAAATGTACCAGCAAACTAAGGATTGTGGACTGGAACTCATACCTGTTCTATTGGGACTTGTGTGTTCACCTCATTTGAAATACAGGAAATGAGTTTGAACCTCCTCAGGGTCAAACTTTCCACTCCCTCTGGAAGTTCCATACTTGCTAGGACATAAAAACAAGAGGCAGACACATCTTCTGCTGTGTTTTGTGCTGAAGTCAACACTGCCAGTCTGGATTAGATATGCTGAGAGAACATCAGCTGAATCAGACTACTCAGGAACACCTCAATAATGAACTGCTTTAGGCTGCTCACAAGAATGGCAGTGCTCTGGGGCACATGCTGAATAGAGGGACTCTGGACACTGATTGCCAAGGTTCCAGAGGCTTTACAGAGAGTCACACAAATCTCTTTCATTAACACAGAATGTACAAACTGCACTATAGTCTCACTTCATTATTGAGTCCAAATCTTAGTTTCTTTCAACTCTTCCACATCTGCAAAAAAACCCCATAATAATACTTTCCTGTTTTACTGGATTGATCTAAGGATAAATGTATGAACAGGGCCAAGTGCTTAGGTATGGCAATAATAGGGACCATGTCAGAAGCAACAGAAATGTAACATCTTTTTCTGTTTGAATCAATAGATAATTGCTACATCCATTGCTTGCTACTATGCTGATATGGAATACGTCTACAGGATAGAAGTTGTGGGAAATATTCCTAAAGGGTAATGTGGGTTTTATTAGCTTGTGGCTTTTAAATATCTTTATTTCTGAGAACAGTCTCTGAAAAAGTCAAAGTAGTTTCTGAAATAAAAAATGATAAAAATCTATTTTGTTTGTTTCCCATCTCCTCAAATACTCTCTCACAATTCAATCCCATGTTAACAAGTTATATGTGCATAGATATCATCACAAAAATGCATTCTTGTACATTTTCATAGCTCTTTATTGCTTTGTGGAATAAAAAGTAGGTACTAAGTACTTGATGATGTATGACAGGAGGGCAGGACACTCATTACAAGATTATTGCAACCTGTTTTTTGAGGGTTTCCTTGGGTTATTGTAGCAGAAAGAATTAACAAGGAGATAAGATTTGTAGATCACTATACTTCATTCCTCTCCACCCATATAGAAATTTTAAAAAATGTGTTTTCTGAGGAAATGTGAAAGATTTAATTATGCTTAATCTAGAAAAGAACATTTTTACTGTAGTTAGTGATACACTTTTCTCCATGACCTTGAAAAGGCAAAAAAAAAAATCAATGTAATTAACTGGAAAGAGAAACTAGATTAGTTGTCAGACAAAATGTTCAATCCCTACAGGTTGCTATGGAAAAGCACAGCTGTTGTATAATCTCCTGCTTGGATATAGCAGGGTTCCCCTAAATTTCACAAAGTATGGGTCCAGGACAGCAGGAGTGCATGTGTGGTAGCTTGCACCACAGATAGAAATAAAATAAGGGACATCTCTGAGAAAGAAAATGGTTTTTAAGTATTTAGAGCATGCTATGAATCTGAGACTAAAACAGGACTAAGTGTCCCCCTTCTGTGCGTAATGAATAGGTAAACTGTATTTGCAGCTTTAATCAGGAATTTATTTTCTGTCTAATGTCATACAAGTAGTGTTGAAAAAACAGAAGCAGAGCCTGGATCATTTTCTGCGTATTTACCTGAAATACCTACCTTGTCAGTGGAGAGCATCAGAAACCTTAAGAGCACAATTTGGTTTTCAGACAGGGTGATTTGTGCTCTGGAAAGACCAAAGTCTTTTTAAAGAGTTCAGAGACAATCTGGGCTGGTTTGGTTCATAATTTGAGTTGTTCCACTGCAAACCCCGTTAGATGGAATAAATGTCTGTACTGTCAGTGACCGACAGGAGTACAAAATTTTTTAAAGATTTTAATTTAACTTTACAGGAAAGCCAACTATATTTAAAAAATAGAAAATATACAGTAGTCTCTTCTACTGAACGTTACAAAATTAGTGAATGGTTGCTAATTTTGCCAGTCATAGAGTTAATTTATCAACATCTCTTTATAATTTCTCAAACTGAAGTTTTCAAATTGAATACTCCATCTGAAACTGTTTCATCTTCTACAAATTCTCTTTTGCTGTTCCCAAAAGACTGAGATCTTATTAATCTAAAATATCGAAAAATGTCACCTTACAAGTAACACAAAAACAAGCTGTTCCTGTAGAGATTGTTTCTCTGGCATTTGCATGAATTGCAGGTATATAGAGACTATGTATCAAGTTTTGCAAAAATTACTGTCTTTTTTTATTAACAGGTTGCCATCACCAAAAGCACCACCCATGAGTGTCCTGCCTGAAGTAGTCACTGAAGCTTTTGGAGTGGCACTGGTTGGTTATGTAGCCTCACTAGCTCTTGCTCAAGGCTCTGCTAAAAAGTTTAAATACACTGTGGATGACAACCAGGTAAAGCTCTTTCGCCTTAGTGTCACTGAGCCTTGAAATCACTTCACCATTCGGGGAAAGTATTATAGATGAATGCCCAGTAGGATAAATTATGTTCCATATAGCATCCTGATGCCTTCTAGTGTTTAGAGTAACACCCAAATCTTGTTCAAATTCTCTCTACAAAATGCCGTCATTGGTTGAACTGCTCCTTTTGGGGAAGCTCATCCTTCAGGACAACCTTGTAATGCTACATTCAGTGCAGCATTTGGTTATTAATGCATTTTCCACTGCTCTAAGATGAGACAGCTTCTCCTCTGGCAGTTGTGCTCTTACAGACAAGCTATGATGTTAAATCAGCCACCAGTTAATGAAACAAAGCAATTGTAAAACAAAACCAGGTACTTATAGCCCCAGGACTTATCTGACGTTATAAGAGGAAATTATTTATACTTATGCAAAGTAGAAGTCTCACCCGAAATGAAGGTTTATTTGTATATAAGAAGCTGGGTGAGTTCAGAGAGTGCTGCCAAATGTACAGCCATAGGAGCTTTCTGTTCCGAGTTCCACTTTGCAGAGGACATGCTTAAATAAAAGTGGAACATCTCTACACTACCACATTGCCTGTCATGGTGGGTGGGTAACTCCAAGCCAGCTGGAAATCCATGGAGATGATAATTCAAGCACTGTGGTAAGAAAGGCTCAATTTCAGATAACTGGCACTAGTACTGTGTGCTGAAAATGCTGCCTCCACCTTTCTGTTGAGTGGTTTGGGATAAATGACATAGGGTTGAATGAAGAACAGTTGTTTTGCAGCTGGAGGTCTATTTGGACACCCTATCTAGGCAGGTTGGTCTTGCTACATCTGTTCCTATCCTTTACAATTCTTATGTCATTGGAAAACACAGTGGGAACATTCCTTGTCTATTCAGGCTCTAAAATATTTCTCAGTTTGAATACATTGGGCCATGAATTTCTGTTGATGCTTCAGAGCCATGTTTCTAGGGAACAGAGGGAGAATGCTTTGAGCTTAGCGCAGGTCAGACTCTAGGGTGACATGCTGCTATGTTTCAAGGCAGTCCATGGAACACAGCAACCTGTAGATCTTTCTGCGCCTTTGGAAGTCTTGTAGCTTACACAGCTTCATTACTGAAGTCTTGGAAACTCTGTGTAGATCTGCATTGAATAACAGAGCAAGAGAGCAAAACCTCCATGAGAGGAGAGCAGTGAGGAGGTGTGGCTGTACTGCCTTCAGGGGCCAGGCACAGTGCTTGGCATGGGGGCTTGTGGGTGTGAGGCTGCCAGGCCAGCTTTAAGGGGATGCTGTTCTATGCTGTGAAGGTAAACTCATGAGCTGGTGTTTTCCTGGCTGGATACAGCACCATTTGTGTCCTAAGCACTCTGAGGTCTTTTCCTACACGTTTTGCTCAGCAAACCAATATACTGCAAGTCTGTGATGCTGAGTGGCCACGTTGGAACACTTCCTTAGTAAACACTGTTCTTCTTAGGCTGCACATACAAGGTGGCTTCTCCACTTTTTCTTCTATGAATCTTTGTTCAGACATGTCTGCATTTTGACTGTGAACAAACACCAATACACTTGTGATGAAAGACAGCATGCATATAGTGTGGCTACCACACTTCACTTTCACTGAAACGTGCTCCAAAAGAAGAGAAATCAGTGGCTGTCTTTTTCCAGTGAGTCATAAACCAGAACGATCTGGACAATTTCCATATACCAGTACCTGGGGCTCTGGCCAGTTAAAAAACAGACATGGATCAATACATAAATATTTTGGTTGAAGTTCATCTTCAAAACTTAGCAATAGCATTTATTCTGTGAACAAAATGCCCCTCCTGCTTTTGATGAATCTGGTTCAACAGCTTTATCATTCAAATTAGTTGTGAGAAGATCTATTCTGTTGGGAAACCCTTTGTCATGTACCTGTGGGATTTCTTTTCCCTCAAAAATGTGTCCATCCTTTATCATTGTTAATATTTACATAGAGGACTCCTTTGTTGGCAAGAGGCATTGAAATGACAGAACAATAGGAAAAAAACATCTTCTATTTAATGACTTTGCAGGAATTTTTGGCTCATGGCCTCAGCAACGTGATTCCTTCATTTTTCTTTTGCATACCAAGTGCTGCAGCGATGGGACGGACGGCACTTTTATACAGTACGGGCTCCAAAACACAGGTAACGGCCTAGACTGAAGTGCATCGCAGAGCTAAAGCTGTGATACCGCTCACTGGAATTTGTACTGATTTATCCATTGTATTTCCCTGGTCTCCCTTTCCCCCTGTCCTGGGAATGACTGCCCTGTCATTTTTAACAATCTGCATTAAATTGCACTCAGTCAGCCATGTTTTCCTAGGAAAGATAATGGTTCCACTTACTACTTTTTACCTGTTTCATTCAATATAAACTGTGAGGTCTGTGCCAGCCAGGAAGTTAGGAGTTGTGTTTTCAGGCTGCGGAAAACGACATAAAAGCCCTTTCAGTTTATGTGAATTTGTCAGCATTGTAACGAAAGTGCCCTCTAATGGTGTTTAATGGATTTAATGGTAGTCTAAACTTCTAAACTGAAGTTTTAGGAAAAAATCACATTTAATTTAGTGCTTCTGTCTGATTTCCAAAATGAAATGAAAGTGACCTTTAGAGCTGTTTGTTAAAAACCACAAGTAGTCTCCCAGCTTCTGCCTTGTGACATGGTGTACTTGTCCTGTCCCTCAGTGTACACTGAGCCCACAGAGATGACATTTAGATTTCTGAGGATTTTTTTCGGCTATTTCCTGCTGTAGGAAACTAAACCCACAAGTTCTAATTACAGTCGCTCAGGAAAGAGCGACTGTAATTGCTGAAGATGATAATTGTCATTTAACTGTGACCCTGTCAGCCTGTCATCTGTCCGAATTGTGCTTGTGGACAAGAAAGGTGGCAAACCACCTGGGGCACCCCCACAGCCTTACCTCTTCCTCTGAAACTCAAGGGCCCTTCAGTGGCAATCCGCCACATAAATGCTATGTCCTTCGGAGTCCGTTGCTATTCTCCCAGGTAACAAGTGACAGAACAAGAGGAAACACCAACAAGTTGAGCCAGGGAAGGTTCAGATTAGAGATCAGGAAATTTTTTTTCACAGAAAGGGTTTTAAAGCATTGGAACAGATTGCCCAGAGTAATGGCAGAGTCACCACCCTGGGAAGTTTTCAAAAATTGTGTAAATATGGCACTTGAGGACATGGTTTAATGGTGAACATGGTGGTGGTGCTGGGCTGATGGTTGGAATTGATGACCTTAAAGGTCTCTTCTAACCTTAAAAATTCTATGATTCAGTGATTCTATTGTCATTTTATAGCTGTTGCTCTTGCCTGTATAAAGGACATTAGCTGCAAGGAAAAGGTTCACGAGGTACAAGAGTAAGTGCAATCCATAGGTACTGTTTCTCCTCAACCATGTCTTGCAATTATTTCTCATGCAGATGCCACAATATTAAGGAATTATACAGGGCATTACTTCAATACTCTACATGTTAAATATTTGCTAATTAGCCTACAGAGTACTCTAAACTCACTTAATCATAATGAATAACCTAACCTGTAATAATCTTAAAACGTATTTATATGCAAATATTTTAGCTACCACTTGGCTATTAGTTATTTAATATTTTAGTTGAATTTGATGTCATACCATGTGCCATCATCCTCACAGACATTCTCTTCTGTAACCGTTCAATGTACTGATTGTACAATTTGCAGTTGTACTGTATCATTTTGTACTGGCACTTGCATGGAAGATTCAAGGTAACCTCCAGACCTATAATGTGAAGGCATATAGGGTATTTGAGCACTTTGGTACATGTAGGCAAAGACCCTGATAAAAGATTATTCAATACATGAAATGGAAAAAGAAACCACTATAATTTGATTTCAAGATAGCAAACACACGGTAAAAGTCTGCTTGGTTTATCCACTGGTTTCACAGTATAGCAGTGCCTGTGTCTAAAAGTCAGAGTATGGCTGAGTTAGCACTATGAGAGTATTTTAACAGGTATAACAATCTCTCCCCTGCCTTCTTGGAAAGCAACACATCAGCTTAATCCTCTCCTTTGTGGCTGTCTAGGCCGAATGAAGACACTAAAAGATCACTTATAAATATTGGTCGGGTCATAGGCAAAAAGAAGCCTTGCTGTAATTACATAGGAGGAAGTCAGTTTGGCATAGGGCATGGAAGAAATGCAGAGAGCCTTTCAGGGGCACAGAGCAGCCCTTTTTTCTCAAATGGCTATACCTGGGTTGCAGTTTTGTCACTTGTTCCACAGTGATATATTTTCCTGGGAGAAAACAGAAGTGAAGAACTTTATCATGGACTAGAAGTGTCCTTCAAATAGAATCAACACTTTTTTTTCTTGCTCTTCATGAAGGCAGAAAGAGGGAAAAGTTCCTTGTGACTTTACCGGCAGATTTTCTGTCCCTTTTTCTGTAAACACTCTGTCTATCCTTCTTGATGATATTTTTAAGTACACCATGACTTTAATTTTCTAGTGTTTTAACAACTTGTCTGGTTTTGTTTTTAACAACTTGTCTCTTAAAATGAAACCTAATTATTTTAGTAAAGAAACATATTATCAATATAAAAATAAAGTGAGCATCTGTCTACTTATCGTCAAAAACCTTCTGTGAATCTGAACTGTATATTTATAAGACCAGAAGTACTCAGTGAGCACTCAGAGTGGAATAGGACAGTGAAATTTTACTGTAGTTTTCCATCAGATTAATACCATAAATACTGTGAAGAAACATATAATTATTACACCATCTATTTTTATGAATTTATATTACTTGCATTAATTATAATCTTTCATATACTATTTTTAATTGTGCCTACATTTTCTTAAGTAAATACACTGATATTAACGTGAAATTGTTAGTGGTTTCTGGTTTAAAAAGAGTTTTCTTTCAGTTTTAATCCCAACAAAAGAAGTTAGAAGTCTTCTCTTGTGGAAAAAATGATAGTACACATAACTCTTGCTTAGTGCTATGACAAATCTGTTATTTAGTACAACATAGGGTGCATGGCTACAAATAAGTTGCAGAATGACAGTGGGTACTGAGAAACTTCTGGGATGAGATATTGCACACACACTTTCCATTTAATAACCAAGTGTGTAAGTGATGCTCTGATCTATATCAGTGGGCTGGCAGCAGGGCCAAGCACAGATATTGAGATCTTTCACTATGTTTTCACTGTAGTTGATTAAAGGTAATAATCATAGATCAAAATTGAAATGATATGCATCTGCAATCCACAGATACATTAATAGCTAACACCTTCAACATCTGATTCTTGACTTTGTCTACAATATCTTCTAATTTCTCCTTTTCACAATTTCTTTTGTTGTTTTTGTTGTTGTTAGACTGAATGATCTGCAATTCTTGTTTATTGTTTTAGGTGGCTTGCCTTATCTCTTGTGTATTAATTCTTGTGGTGATCTATGCAATTGGACCTCTGCTCTACTGGCTTCCTATGGTATGGTGCTTATCCTTTTTAAAGACTGAGATGTCAAACATTTTCTAATGACAGTTTCTTTCAGGGGAAGGTAGTGCAACCTCTGAAACAGCTCTATTTAATTTCAGTGGCTGAAAGAATAGTCAGGGCACTACAAATCTCAAAGTCATAAAATACAGAGGTGACAGCATAAGACATACAGATTTTAGACATATACAGTTACATATATAGGCTATCATTTAAGCTTATAGAAGTGAGTTTCTCTTCTATTTACTATTGGCATGTAGTTTATGAAAAATATACGTCCAGTTTGCTGTGGATTTGTAAATTGAAGAAGTGTGATAGAAATTAATGAAGATTCATGATATTTCTCCAAGATATGCGTATGATATACAACTTCGCTTTTCAAATAAATTTGACACAAATTATTTTAGACAGTGATATAAGCTTAATTACAGAAAGATTATGAAGTATTCTTATATCTGTCATGGAATACATCTACGCTATGACTCTATGAAGCAGGGTGGCATCTTTTCACATAAGCTATATCTAGCTTTTGGTATTACAAATTAATAGTTAATTTTAACTAGTGGCATGTCAAAGCTGCAAAATACAGCTCCAAAATTATCCACAATTCTGCCATGTATGTACATGAAGTCTTAACCATGTTTTAAAATTACTTTGTGCTGTTGTTTACATGGTCTCATGAAAGTTCTCACTTTTCAAACACAGATCCTTTTATAGCTTATTTTAACCATGCAAAGTAAGGACACTTGAAGAAGGGTGCTCAATATGTCCTGGTTTTTTGCTATACTTCTTCCCTGCTTATATTTGTTTTTATATGGATTATATGTGAATTTTGAGTGGTTTCCTGTAGGCTTTTCCCCCCATATTTTAAAAATACTTTTTGGTTTTTGCTTTTTTGATAATTTATTTCTCTTCTAACATGCTTTTTCAGCCCATCTATACACTGCAAGTCCGTCAGTTTGTACACCATTCTTTTTGGCTCTAGATCATTTCTTCATCCATCTCCTCCTCCTTCCTGATTCAAAGAACAAAAAATTATTTTGTTTGCTTCAAAATTAATGGACTTTTTCCCTAGAGGCCTTCTCTGGGGGAAGGGAAGGAAGTGAGGAAGGGAGTTAAAATTCTTCAGTGCATAGAAGTTGAGTGCTGATTTACTTTTGAGTCCTTCAGACTGTGGCAGACTGTATCTGGTCTGGTGATGCATGGAAGAGCCTTGGGTAGTCCTGAGGCTTCTGTCATTTTTCTCACAATTAGGTAGCCTGTAGATTGCCTTCACAAAAAAAAAGGGGGTAGGGGGGCTGATGCTGTTAGCATCTGTCACAAGGACACCTGTGCTTATCCCATTTTCTAAACACCTACCATTTTTTTTTGTAATTTAATTATGATATTGACTGCTAAATGAAAGAAAGAGCAGAAAATTTGTTTTCGCTAGCAGTTCTGCAAATGGCTTTTGTTTTTATGTCTTTGCAGTGTGTGTTAGCAAGCATTATTGTTGTGGGCTTGAAGGGGATGCTAATGCAGTTCCGCGACTTAAAAAAATATTGGAAAGTGGACAAAATAGACTGGGTAAGTAAAACTTAATCTAAGGAGGTTTCCCTGAGACTGTTTGTTTGGCAAACACCTGTTAACGAAACTTTAATAGTTCTTTGGCCCTAGAAGAGACAAGTGCAAGGTATTATTAGTGGTACTTTTTGTGCACTATCAGCTCAGAAGAACAGAATCTGTAATACCAGTTGTATTAAAAAATGACACTTTAGCAAATGATAAAGAATCAAGCCTAATGCTAGAGAAGTGTATACAGACATCAAGTTAATGTGAGCAAATATGTGTCTAATTTTTATGTCTTCTCTATCTGTTTAACATGCTTTTGCTACTGTAGCATTATTGAAGAGATTTTGCTATCTTCCTCCTCTGGGAATATGGAAAGACCATAGAGGTCAAACAGAACTGGAAACACCAGTGATGCAGAAAAATACATATTGAGGGGTGCTGTAGGTGAATTGCCTTAACTCTTCCAGATTTTGCAAACAGAATATCTACTGTTTGAACATAGTGAGAGATTCTGCACTGTGAGAGGAGGAATACATCAGGAAAAGTAGATAGGTGAAAAGAGATATAGTATGAAAATCGAGTTTAATGCAAAGTCTAAATAGTCTGACAGAATTCGCACAGAATTCCTAGCAAATATTAAAGATGAATCCATGTGTAAGAAGACTCCTGGATTTCTCTTCTCTGGGAGATTTTGGATGTAATGACCAATTAGTGGAACCAAAATTTCTATGCACTTACATAACTACATACATGCTGACATCCTATATGTTTGAGTTAACAATATTGAGAAAGGTATTTTGGCCATATAGCTTTGGCCATATAGCCCTTTTCTGTGGGGGGATATACAGGTAATTGGAGTTAATATGGGACTTCGTTGAATTCACGTGTGAATTCAGTGACTTATTATTAAAGATCTGTAATGGTTAAGTCTAGACTGAATAAAACTTTTTCTAATAGAGTACTGGCTTTCAGTATGGGAAACAGAGCTGAGTAAACAACATCGTTTGACTGTGAGATTTTTCGCACTTAATTGCAGAAAACTAGAGGTGCAGAAAACTTGTTTTTGGGGGTTTCTTTTGTATTATCCAGAAGAAAAGCTCTATCTTTCGTGAAATCTTTTCTTCCCCAAGCAGTAAAGTTCTGAAAATATTTTCTATCTCTTGTATTGTATTTGATCTTCAGCTTAACCCATATTGTTAGTGACACATGGTGGATGATATGGATCAAGAATTATTTTGGGAAAAATGGACTTAAAAACATTGGTAGTTACAGGAAAGAGATGTATCTTGTCCATCAGTTCATTGAGATAATAAGTAGTTATGTTTTCCAGCAGGATATTCTGGAATCTCACTAGATTTGACACATCTTCACAGATAGACGAGCCTGATTGATTTTTGCTTTTCTGGTTTTGGCAGAAAAGTTTGCGTGAGTGGTTAGTTATTACATCTCTGACATCTGTCATCATTTCTAAGAGAGGTTATAGAACGGGGGAGTTCACTGGATTCATCTTTTTGACTAAACATACTTGAGCAATGATTTATCTTCAAGTAGTTTTACAATCAGTCCTTAGCTTGACAGGATAAATCATCTTGCTTTAAATAACATAGTTTAAAGTATGGCTATAAACATTGATCTTGCATTGCTGCCTGCTCTGAGGAGCCCCACCAAGGCCAGTGATTTGTGTAACTACACTGGTGTTATTTTGGCCTGAAACGATTCACCCCAGCAATTGACAGAACACTGGAAATGAATCATTCCTTCACCCAGGTTATCAAAAGTGTTTTGAAGATAGAAACCCTAACAAAACATTTGGAAATAATTAGCCAGTTGTCCTTTCTGGAAATGATTCTTTGAAGGGTGTGTGTCATGTAGCATTGAAGTCAGGTTTGTTTTGCTCATAAGTCTGGCAAATGATAGTGTATGGAAGCAGAATATTATGGAGTTTGTTACCTTGTTCCTTCTTCTTTAAGCATCTAATTCACACTTCTTTAAGCATCTCATTAAACACAAGTGGGATGAATAATATTTATTTGTTGATTAGTTCTTTATAAACATAATCCTTTTAAATGTAAAAGGTAAGATACCGTTCAGGAGTTCGACTTGAGGATCTTCATTGTTTCATTCTACCACAGGATATTGTGTTTCTGTGAAATCTCTTCTTTCATCCATGCATGGCTTTTTCTTTCAGATTTACATCCTGCCTCTCAAATCACATTCTACTGCTTTTCAGCTACTACCCCACTGTCCTTATTCCAGAGATCTCTTTCCTGCCATTCATAGCATCCATGTGAACTTCAAATGTCTCCTGCTTCAGTTAAGGTCTTCTGTCAGTTCCTACATCTTCGTTGGGTGACTTCAACAATCTCAGATTAATAATAACACTATTCCACTAAATATGTTATATGCATAACTGAGAGTGATTTGTCTTGATTTTTTCCCCCTCTTTTTCTGGGAACTGCCAGGAAGTTAATCTGGCATTAGTCTGTAAATATATCTCACTTCTCAGGTCCTCAGGTCAAAAGTCGATTTCCTTGTCCTTTCTGTAAGCCTAATTTCTTATGCAGGCCCACTTGACTAACTTGATGTTTTTGTTCTCCAGTTTGACAGTGCACTTTCCTAGTACCACTAAAAAGGCTAGTGAAGTTCTTGTTAACTCTTGATTTTAAGGCTCAGCATCACAAATAAGCAGCCTTCTAAGGCAGGCAAAAGCTACTGCCTGGCAATGAACCGCTGAAGAAAAATGTTCTCTTTGCTGTTAACAGTAGGACTTGAAAGTAACCAAAGATGGAGGAAGAGTATTTCAGAAGGTGATGTTTTAAGTGAAAAATTATAATAGAATAAGGATCATTTTCACGAGTTAATTATATAGCAGGGATTTGAGAAGTTCAGCAATTAAATACTCTGGCATTTAAAGAGAAAAAAATGTTTTAAATGTGCACATATGTCTTGACCAGAAAATGACCACAGCTGAGACAGCCAGGTTGCATGCCTGACTTGTAAGGCAGGAAGAATGGCAAGAATTTATGGTAAAAATTTCACATTCCCAACATGGTGTTGTTGACAGGCAGTTACGGATGCATGAATTGTAATTGTATGCACATATATTAATATTAAAGGATGTAAGGATGCAACTAATTCAGCAATTAAAGGAGATCCAAGAATGAGGGTCTCATTTTTGACAAGTATCCTCCAAGATCTTGCCATTGTGAATTTCTGAGACATTCATCCAACACCCTGACAATCTATTTCATCAAAATATTCAGAGGAGAGGACCTAGAAAGGGTCTTCCTTGAAAATTTTGGAGTTCATTAGTGCAATTTCTTGGGGTTTTTTAGAACTTCTTCACATATTATCCTCAGGAGGAAGACGGCCTTTTAAATTTGTTCATCACACATGGGTCCTGATTCATGAGAGGACTCTGAGAGTTCTCAGGGCTCTGCTAAATAAACAATTTTCCACGAAGTAGGAAACCATCTCTTCTGTGAGAATAATTTTACATCAATGCCTCTGGCTTATGACATCCTAGGGAGATTTTCTATTCTTCCTGCATTAGCGAATATGCTACTGAGAGTTATATTACTTGTGCTGTAGTTGGTCTCAGTGGGGTGGGAAGGAATTTGCATATGCTTAATCCATTTAAAGTATGATTACCATATAAATTATTTTTAAAGAGTAATATTTGTATCAGTCCCTCTGTTTCCAGGGCTGTTTGCAAACAAATACTGTCTCAACCACTGTGGATGGAATGCCTGTGAAAAATCATATTAAAGAACTACCATACCACCTTATTATCATAGGATCATTTAGGTTGGAAAAGATCTTTAAAGACCATCTAGTCCAACCATTAATCCAACACTGCCAAATCTACCTGTAAACCATGTCCCTAAGTGCATTAAACAGTTCCTGCTCTATTGCTGTGGTGGTCTTCACTTGAATCCTAAGTTTCAATGAAGGGTGTGCTGAGGATGAATGCACACGTTAGTCATTTGTCTGCAGAAGGATGTGGGAGCATGGGCATATCACTCAGTCCTTAGAGCCAGAGCCTCCTCCAGGACTCCAGCATCTTCCCTGCTGAGACAGTTCCTGACTGAACAGGACTTTACTGGGATTCTGCTTTTGGCTATATGCTGGTGGCTGCAGCATGGGCCTCTATCTGAGCAACTCATCACAGCCTCACATTACAGATACTACAGAACTGGTCAGTCGAGTCGTGTTCATCTCTTCCTTCATTAAGCAACAGCATAACCAGGTAGGAGTTAGATGAACTGCATCCTGAATTTTCTTCATCCTGGTAACCAAATCCATTTATTATGGTAGGAAACTAGACAGCTGTGTTTCAGATAGTTAAGTGCAAGGAACCCTGCCCATTCAGGTGATAGCTGATCATCTCCTCAGTTTGCAATGAAAAAGTGCATAATCTGGTTTCAAACTGGTACAGAAACATTTATTATCACCATACCTTAGCCTTGCATTGTTAGCCCTAGGTTCAGAAAGTGTTCTGCAACTTACTTACATGCTTTTTCCTACCAAGTGCCAGTTTTAGACTGTCGTCAATGGTGGATTATTAGACCCTATGAAATGGAAATTCTAGATGGATGCAGATGCTATAAACAGTCACTGCACCTCTCAGTGCTTCTGATACTTTCTGATATACAGGAGTTGACATAAATCCATTTCTTCTGCTTGTTTCTTTTCTCCCTCTTTAAAGTTTTTCTTTAAATTAGTACAGTACAAGGATACTTTGAAGGTGGATTTTGATTTTTGATATTAACATGTGCCTATAACACATTACTGCTAAGATTTGAAGAGCGATTAGATTCTGTCTGTTCTGGAGTACGCAATAACTATCTTGAAGTAAATTGCCAAGGAAAACTTTGATATTTTTATGACTTCTCTGTTGAACTTTGCAATAACCCATGAATTAAAAAAAATTAAAAAGTCTATCAGATCAACATAACTTCTTTCTACAAGTTTGATGCTACCCTAATTAAAGAAGTACTGACTCCAGGCCAATACAAAGCACTGAAAAGGTGATTGACTAATGAGAATATGATTGTTTTGGCTCAGGCTCTACAACAATGGCAGTCTCTGATTACAGTTAAGATGTAAGATACTAGACTGCTGGAGAGGCACTTAACTAGCTTTCTCAGTACTCAGCAGTACTTAAACATTTCTGGCTTTGATTCTTCCTATGCAGACTTTGTATTGGGATTTTACATTTTCTGTTTTCTTCTGAGACATAAGAATTTTGCAGGTCTGCAGCAGTGATTTAGTTAGATGTGATGAGGTTCAGGTCTGCAGCTTAATAGGATTGCACTGAAGTGGATTCAGGTGTTGTCAAGGTTCAGCCTTATTAAGACAGTCTAATTTTTGATCTCTCAGGTTTGTTGTAGTTCTGTTAGCCTTTTCATGTCCAGTTGAACTTCTTTATAAATGTATATTGGATTTATAAATTGTAGCATTATTTTCTTATTCATTTATCAGAACTCAATATCTGTTGCTCATAAAGGTAGTCTTTGCAAATATATGCACAACAATTTGTATAAGATGTCATGTTAAAATACAACTGGTGATTGAGGACAGTTTCAGAGGATGAACTACCTGTTTGCCTAGCAGCCATCCTGTTGAAGAAAGTGAAAAAACTTTTGCAGTAGTTAGGAATCTTGAAGATGAGTGAGGAAAAGGCTTCTCAATAGACTCATGTAACACTGTCCTCTGTGAAGCACAAGTTAGTATGGTATGACTTACATTTTATAATTCATAAAATAACAGTTCTGAAATCTGCTCAAGCAAAATTCTTGTGGTTGGGCTGAAAGTATTCTATTGTCTCTGGCTTTCGTGAGTTAAGTGAAAGCATCAGAAAGGATAATCTTAACACTGATTGTGCTATTGTAATGTGATCTGTTATTCTGCAAACATGAACAAGAAGCACTGTAAATCTTGAAACAGGCACCTGTGGGGATCTGTGTATCCAGAGGAATGAAAATACTTTCCATTCTTCTTTAACACCTTTTATAGAAATATTAGATAGCAGTCTTTGCTTAAGGCTCCCTCAAGGAAAGAAATATATGCTTTATTATATCAATTAAGTTGGTATAGGAAATCAAGTAATTTGTACTTTTCTTTTAATTGTAAAATCTGCATGTCTCTTAGCTATACACTTCATTGCAGTATGGAAATAAAAGTGATCATTTCTGGTAAGAAAATAATTAAGGAAAAATTGAAATGTGGAAGTTTTTTGAAGTTTTTTTAAACATTTTAAACGTCTTCTTAAAGTGACTTTAGTTTCAGATATGCTTCTGTGTATTTTTTAAAATTATATTTAAAATGAATCCAAAGTTTTAGTAATCAAATATTGAAAGATGGGGAAGTAATATGAAATCTCACCATTTCCACTGGAAGGACTTAATTCCCCAGTAATTTTTATTTGTTATAAAGTTGTTTTAGTCAGCTGTACTCTGATAAATGCCACTTTTAATCAGCCTCCTTGCAAATTATAATTCCCACTTATATGATTAGTGGGAGAAAAGCTCTCTGTATGTGACCTCATTAGGGCACCTCATTATGTGAAAGGAAAGGAGGATTTAAAATCTATGCAGTGAAGAAGGTGACAAGAATTTGCAATGTGAAAAATAAAATACATGTTTTCCAAAACAACTGAGTTAATTCTGAATTAAGCTGTTAGCACAAGCACAAATGCTATTTTAAGTAACCCTGGAAGGAACCTCTGTGAGCACTGGGATGAGTTGTGCCACGATGTATGTGATCTCCCATGGGGAGGCATTATTTTAATTGCAAATTCAGTCTTCAGTATTTGCCAGTTCAAAGATCCAAATGTTCACATCTGAGAAACTGTCTTAATTTTAAAAGCCTTTATTTGTGATTCATAAAATGCACATTGCAATAAAATTTGAAACTAATCACTTCTTTTTGCTCCCCTCCTTAAAGAGCATATGGGTTAGTACCTACGTGTTTACAATATGCTTTGCTGCTAATGTGGGACTGTTGTATGGCGTTGTCTGCACTATAGTAATCATGATTTTCCGCTTTCCCAGGTAAGAAACAATTTATTGAAATGTTCTGCTAGCACATCATTACATATTCTTTCTGCATATTGCTTCACAGTCAGGATAGACATACGGTATACTAAATTTAACAACTAAAATTCGGTTTTTTTAGTTGCAGAAAATTGCAAGATAAGACAATTCAAAAGGAAAAGTCACATCTGTGCATTTACTGTAGACTAAGGATCTCTAAAACCTTTTATAAAATGGCATTATTTTGTGATTTATTGTTACACATCTGTATGATTCATTATGTGAAGTTAGCATAAAATCAACAAGAAAATTAATAATATTTTTTTTCTACTAGATATTTATTTGCTCCTTAAGAAGAAAGTATGTCTGGCAAGCTTAAGTAACTAAGAGCCTTTATAAACTCCTAGATACTATATTGCCCAGGAGTTGGTAGTTGACAATTGCACTGCTAATATAGATTAATGAAACATAACTGTACAACTATTCCAATGTCTAACAAAAAGTATAAGTTCTTTGTATGAATTAGAAAAGTCAGGACAAATAAACTAGAGCAATCAGAAGTTGTTTTTTTTTTTTTAATATATTACATTTGCTACTTTGGATCATGAGTAAAGGGAAATATAGCTGAGGTTCATGATTGATTTGTGCTACAGAATTAATTCACAGCTCACCAGTCCTGGAAATTACTGGCTGCTTGCATGCAGTTGTTTGCATGAACACTGAATCCCACTGAAATTAAGCACAATATAGACAGCTCGATTAAATGCTTGTTAAAGTTAATGGTGTTAGACATTTGTGCACAGCTCTGTTCTCACAGAGTAAGCTGTGGAACCAGCATGAAAATAGTTCAAAATTTCAAGGCAGTTAAAAATTATGGGAGATAGTTTCTGCTTGAATCAATCAATCACTACCTTTGTGATAACATTGTGCTACTCAGCAAAGTAAAATTTTGGTAAATTCTGGTTGTAAAGAAAAAGGCAAGTTTTCATGTTGTTTTTACTCTGAGCCTGGATGTTAGAGGTTCTCCAACAGCAGAAAGGGATGGATATCTAACACAAAAGAGCCTGATCTAGTGGAGATCTCAGTCTGAACCTGCACTAATTAATATAAATAAGACTCTTCCCAGTGATCTCTCTGTTCTTCAGTGAAGCTACACACATTTGTCCATGCCATCTAAACGCATTGAACAACACAGCAACCTTAAAACTGATACAGCACAGATTGGGTTAGCAAGATGATGTGTAGTAAGCCATGCAGTCATGAGCAGAAGTGTTAGCAGGAGCGAAGCAAGGAAAACACCATGGATTATTTATTGTAAATTTTCTGTTCAGATGACAGAGTATTGGATGTGGTACACATTATGTATCAGAATGTATTAAAACCAGCAGCAGCTACAGCTCCATTTATGCAAAGATGAGAGAACAGCTGATGTTTGCAAGGCTCATTTATCTGGCCCGAATACCTGCAAATACTCCGTGTATATTGGGGCATCTGTCTCAGAGCATAGCAATCTCCATAGTCTTCTGTAGTTAAACGTGTTCCTGCAAATGATGCATTGAATCAGAAGATCCTACGCTGAGCTCCCTTTCCAAGGCAACGTTCTCTTTTCACTGTGCAGAGAACAGGGATGCTGGCCCTTTCCAGTAAGTCCCCCATTTTGATAGCTAGAGTGCAATGTTCTGCTTCACATACAAAGATGTGTCAATTTCAATGACAAATAAAAATCTTTATTTTTCATGACCCACAGCTATTCTACATATTTATTTTCCCTTTCCTTTACAATATAATTTTGCAGGTAAAAAATATTAAACTTCTATACTTTTGAAACTATAGATTATATATGAGCTACCTTGACTTGAGAGTAGCTTTCTGGCCAGCTAATGAAAATTAAAATTAAGATTTTCTTCACCAGAGAATTTCATTATTCATATTTTCAAATTGATATCATGATTCTAAAATTAGTTTTTTTACTCTTTAAGTGGATGATTATCCGAAAAGATAAGGTCTGTAATCACAAAAATACACACAGATTGCATTGTCGGACCTTTAAACTGCTATGCTGTAGTTTTGGGTGTGTGTCTTTTTGTTTCTGTTCAAGACTAGTAATGATTTACTGTACAGATTTTTTCTATGTATTGATTACAGAGCAAAGACACTGAATTTGAAAAATATGAAAGAGGTGGAATATAAACACAAAGCAGAAGATAATTGTGTAAGTTAATTTCTTTTTTTAACCTTTTGTGTGTGTGTGTTTCACTAACTCAGATTTGTTTGTTTTCTTTAGTTGGTTACCAGATTGTAATCAGGGAATCAAAGGAATGTTTTTATGATATGACCACTTGAAATCTAAAGCCAGTATAATATAATAAAAACAAAACTAGTTGGCCATCAGAAACTGGAATATTTTCATGATTCTTCTGCTTGTCTGCAAAGTGAAGTTAGGCAAGTCTCTTAGATCTGTCCATCTTAGTTTATTTGTCATTTTTAGTTATGAACTGCTCTTTCTAAAAGTTTCCTAAGTTTAAGGAAATGTCTTGCCAGGAATGGCAAGGGCAATCTGAGCAGACAATAGCAGTCTCCATATTCTTATCACATTTCCTAAAAGTCCTTTGGTATTCTCATCATCCCCAATCTCTTTTCTGAAACCATTTCTGCCACCAACCCTTGCGACCAGACTGTCCCAGAGGATGCTATGTGGCTGGGCAAAGAGGGGCAGCACCACAAAGTTGTCACAGACTGCTTCACGCATCTCATCACCCTGTGCATGTGAAAAATGGATGCAAGAGTCTCTCCCAAAGATTGCGCCTTTAAAATTTGGCTTCTTACGAACTTCAACCAACCACTCAGATTCTTTTGGTTGTTTTCATTGCAATTATCATCAAAGTTGCTTTTGCTCAGGTCTATGGTAAGAAGAGAAGGGTAATGACCCAGAGAGGTGAACTCCCTCCTCCAAGATGAAATGGTAGGTCAGCAGCCAAGAGAGAAGTAGAACCACGTGTCCTTTCAGCACAAAGTCCCATCACTGGGACATCCTGACTTCTCCACCATGGCAGTTTCTCCTACGTTATTTTTCCTTTCCTAGTGCTTATGAAAGGTCTTATGTATCAGTAAGTCACATGCTCAGCAGTTATTGCTTCACCATTAAGCAGCTCTTCTTTAAAGAATTTATTATTTCTGGCAAATGTCTTCCATCAGAGCTATCTTGGGCTCAAAATCGAAACTTCCAAGGGCTCGAGGGCATTTACTGTTTTGGCATGCTGAGCAACACTGGAATGTGAAAGGTACATAAGAATGGGGAGGAATGAAATGTGAATTAAAAACACTGTTGTTGAGGCTGGCCCAGCTGTCAATTATTATATCATTTTTCATTCTTAATAAAAACGTTGGAGTAGCTTTGTCAGAGATGGGTGACCAAAATTTGATTTGCCTGCTATTTTTGATATTGGTTCATGAAGCACTTTGTACAAATGCCTATACATTGGTTTTTTTAAGCTTACTGCTCCCCTGCTTTTTTTTCCCACTTATTCAGTAAGATTAACGCCAGTAACCTAGTAATAACAAACTAGTGTCTGCAGACTGTGGGGAAAATAACATTATGTTAGAGAAGCAAATTGCTCAAGAGCTTATTACACAAAACAAAGAAGGAAAATATGCCTTTAATTGAATTTAGAGTCACTGGGTTGCAGCAGGCATTTAGGGTAATTTTTAATGTATGAATGTTAGACTGATCCAAGTTTCCCTGGTAAATAACAGATTAGATGTAAACAACAGGACTTTTAAACATGAAAACATGCAAGCTTAATGATCTGCCCTGCCATTAAGGTCTGTGGATTTATAGGGGTTATTTCATCAATAAGAGAAAAGACACTTTAATGCGGAAAAAATCAAAGGGTATTTAGAAGCTTATGTGAAACACATTTCATCCCAGGCATTCACTGGCACTGAACTCGTACCCGAGCAGAGCCGGTGCTGAGCAGAGGGCGCAGGGCAATCGCCCAGGGCCTTCTAAGTGATGGCAGGGACCGACTCGTGAGATAAATTTCCTGCTTTCTTAGCAAGGACACAACAAAGAGGAAGTTCATTTTTCTCTGAACAGTTTTTATTAAGAAAGAATCAAGCCATTTGGCTGGTCAAATTTACGCACAGCTGACCTTGTCCATTCTGGACAAAAAAATTATACCTAAGTCTGCCATCTGTTTGATCTAGCCTTATGGTTTGACCCTTTCAAGTTTTGTACCTTGTACTTTTGGAAGCTTGATCATCACAGGATTTGATCTTTGCACACCAGTCTTCCATTTTTCTCAGTTTTTATCTTCTACTTTGCCAGTGCTGCTATGGCTCTTAAGTGTCCACTTGTCTCTACACCAAGCTGTGTATAGAACCATTTTTCTGGGAATCTATGGATGTCAGAGTATTTCTTCATTCAAGCATATACTGTCCTCTCTTTTGCTCTTATTTTAGTGCTCTATTGCATATAAACTGAGACATTTTAACTGCCAGCTGAGCTTTGCCACTTGTCTGACTGTGGTATGTCAGTGATATGGTATTTACCGCAATCACATTCATAGGTAAATTGCGCCAAGTCCCTATACACAGTCTGGGTTCTTTGCCTCAGTTTGGGATGTTTGAAATATTTCCTTTATTTGATGGTCACTGTGGTGCTGTCTGATAGATCATCTCATTCCCAGAAGTCTGAACAACAGTTTACAATAAGGAGACCGTTTATGTGGTTTGTGGTGAAGATTTCCATTCTGGTTTTGCTTGAAAGTCCATTGGGAAAACTGCATATCTTCAATGCAATCCCAAACAATTTTTAACTACTTAAAAAATAGTCTGTGTCAGCTCCACTTACTTGTGTTTGACTGTGACCTTGTTACATGACTTTTGTTAGGAAGAAGAAAGACTTTTTTGACCTAGTCTCTTGCAAATTCTTGATTTTTCCTTCCATTTTCACACAACCTGTGGAAAATTGGGAGTTCAGTAGAATTAACTTAATTCTACCTCCTACAAAACCAGTATTTAAGCACATCTTCCTGCTGTCCAATATATTTATATATAAATATTAATTTTCTTACTGGCTTTTGAAGGTGTTTTATAAGTACACATCGAGAGTGGGAGAAACGGCACTTGTTTTACTCAAAATGTCTCTCACTTGTACCTGGGGGTTTCTGAACATTATCTGGTGTCCTTCCAAAATTGTTCTGCTGTGTAACACTTATGTTTTGAGCTACACAGTCTGACTGAAGGTACTGGTAAGCTGCTTGTAGCTTATTCAGTGACATGCAGAGACAGGATCAAGGACAACTGATGGTTCATGTGTAGATTATTGTGTTGGTTGTAGATATGCGTTGGTAAAGCTTTAAATGTGCCACTCAAGGTTGTTCTGGATCCTCTAAGCATTTTCATGGAGAACTATCTCTGTACTAAGGTCATCTTCAGATGACCAAGATGAATATTGCCAGCTTTCCCCAAACCACCTGCAGTGTTCGCCCTAAATCCGTGTATACTTTTTTCAAGACATGTTTGTTTAATAAAATATATTCCCTGTCTGCAAATGTTATCTTGCCTATTCTTGGGGATCATACCAACTGAAATAGTGCTATTATAATTGTTAGCTGATAGTTCTTAGTATTATGCCTCATAATGTGTATGCTTTTCTTCAAGCTAACTAAAATTATAGATAATTTTCATTATATATTACTTATATTTCCATTCTTACTTCAGCTGAAGTAAGTGTGTGAAGGCTGACCAGTAGAATTATCTGTTAAATCATTCTCACAACCCAAAACTCCCCCTAGGTTAATTTACAGGTATTTTCAGGATTGTTAAAGAAATGAGTCTGGGGTTTGGTCTCCAAATCCAAGATGACCTTTTCAGCATTATGTTTATTTCATTCCACAGGAATCATTAAAACAGGTAAAAATAGTTTCAGTCAACAGCCCGTTAGTCTTTTTGAATGCCAGAAAATTTCACGCTGACCTCTTAAAGGTAATCCAGAAGGATGGCATGAGCAGCCAGGTATGTGATATTGTAAATGAGGTGGGATGTGCCTTATGCTTCAGTAATCACCGTGACTGGGTTGAAGATCGTGTTTGCTTTCCTTGCATTTCTTAGAGAATGCAATCAGATACTGAAACAGGTATAAAAAAGTAACATTAGAAATGGTTCATTTAGAATAAAAATAATCCTAATCTTAATCAGATTCAATATGGACTATTCTCATATTACTACTTGAAAATAATATCTCTACTATTTCTGCATGTGATCCTGTAAGATACATTAAAGCACTGATCCAAAACTCCAAAATTTCTGCAAGAACTTACATAACCTAATATAAGACTAGGATTTTAGAAAGACAATGAGTAGCTTTCATATTTCAACAAATAGGCTTCAATAAAATGTGATTTTCTTTTTTTCTGGAAATAAGTCCATCAGAGACGGACACTTCATTTCTAACTATAAATAATTTTGGGATAATTAGGATGAAAGTGACTACTTTTTTTCTCAAAGGTATTGTTTCTTTTTCCTCTTTTGCACTGATTGTATTAGAAAAATAGTATACGAATTACATATAACACATTTTTGGAGAATATCCCCATAAGTATAGTATTTTCCAAGTTTATCTGCACATAACTACTGCAACTTCCTGCAACACTTCCTAAAAGAGAAAAAATAAATTATCATTTTTCTATCAGTACCATGAAGACATTCCAATACTATACAATACTTACTGTAGACAATTTCATCCATTTTAGCAAATTGGGCTGAGAAAATCACAGCCATGCCTTAGATGGATTGTTAAGACAGCAACATGTGTCCACTACCTCTGCTGTCCCTTGACAAAGAGTTGTGCTACCCATATGGGCTTTAATGGGTAGAAATTCAGCTCAGAAAATGTGATGCTTTTTTCCCTTGGTTCTGCTAGGCTGACTGATTTGGATTAGTATGATAAAAAGCCTCCAAACAGAGAGAAATTACTTAAGATTTGCATGAAATTAATTTGAGTCAATCTAATAAGTTAATTTAATAAGTTAATTTACACATTACTTAGAAGGGAGATTTTATCCTTTGTCTCTTCTGTAAGGTACTCAGCAGTACAGCTGCCTGAAATACTGTGCTTTTAGTTAAATTTTTTTTGTTGAATAAATGTCTTTCTGTAGCACATAATGGATTTGTAAAAATGCAGTTTCAATTTTGTTTCTGTGCTCTGTTTCAGGTTTTAACTCATGTTTCTACTGAGAACTTGGATATTGAAATAATAATTATAAAAGTTATCCAGATAAATGTAATTCTTTAATAAATTTACACATCAAAAATGTTCTTACTAAAATGTTAGTGTAGCAGATGAGATTGCAGCAAGTAGAAAATTAATCAAAAGTTAATCTTATAAAATCACTGCCTAGAATTTTTCTTTTCAAGAACATCTTTCCCATCTTTGACCGCTTCTTAACCACAAAAGCATTGTGTCCAAAACATGCTTTCTAGTGAATCCAAACATGACAGAGGTTGAGCCAGCTGAAAAGAAATGCAAAATATCATTTTGAGTATGTATCTCAGTATTCTTCTAAAGTTATACTCAAAAATATTATACATCCAATAGGCTGTTGCATAGAACATGATTTTGGAGAGAATGAGTTAACTTTGATACTGAGAAACAGAATTCTTATGCATTGCATTGATTTTCTCTCGTTACTGTGCAATGGACTAGTTTTCCTTGGTATGTTCATCGTTTGTTGCTTTTATTTCAGTGTGAGCAGAACACATTACTCTGTTCATTTTCCAATGGAAGTTGTCACGGTGAGTTTATTATCAACAAATGATATTAAAACCAAGATGCGTGTAAGTGTGCAAAATGGTTCCACATTTTTCTATATATTTCTGGGTGCACACAAGTTTTATGGAAACAAATATTTTCAGTTAGACCAAACATTCAGTGAAGCGTGAATGCTAAACAATGTTAAAATATTTTAACCTTGGCCTTACAAGTCCTGGTTTTCATTTTGTTTTTGACTGACTTTTTAAGATTTCAGAAGCAGGGAACCCCATGAAGATGCCGTTTCTACAGGAGTGGCAGGTTCTAGTGGAAATCTCACTGCTCATCACAGTGGGGTTGGAACTAGATGATCTTTAAGGTCCCTTCCAACCCACACCATTCGCTGATTCTGTGTCCCTGCTTATTGCAGTGGAATGACTGTGTGTGTAAAGAGACACGCACATAGTGGGGGAAACACTGCCCGTGTTGTTGCCTGGACGGATCCTCGGACCAGGCTGAAGAGACTGTTTTGCTAAGCTCTGGTCTTGGGTTTTTTTGCATTCACAATTTGTATGGAAAAGTAGAAGTAGGATTAGAACCATGTTAAATCTTTGTGATCTTTAAAGCCACAAAGGAGAAAATCTCAGAAAAAGTCAACTGAATTGTTAGTGATGCCATAACCACCAATATTATACAGTATATCAATACAATACAGTATCAATACAATACGGTATCAATACAATATATAATAAAAAACCCTAGAGGTTTTCTTTCAATTAAGCTGGATAACTCCAGTCTTTCCACATTTTGTAACACTTAAATCAAACCTGAGCACATACATTCCCATGGGAGAGCTGCAGCAACCTTTTGCAGTAGATACTTTGTACAGATGACTTCATTGTGGCTAGAATTAACACAGTGTTTATTTAAAACACTTACTTTATTTAAAAGAATTAAGGCTGCAGTAGAGACTCTGATTTGGAGGCTGTTGTCTGATTGTTTGTGTTTGTTAACTAGACTCAGGACATTTTTATGAAACTACAGTTGTTTATTTTTCTTGGGAGTGACAGAGTGCTTTGCTGTAGCATAGCAACTTATGAAAATGGCTACTGAAGATTATATTGTATTTTATTGACTATATTGTAAAATATTTGGTCTGATAAGACCTTACCAGCACATATTTCAGTCATCTGGAAGATGAACTGGTTTCTCATCTTACAAAAGTGACAGAAAGCACAAGACCTCTTTTCTGAAAGCCTAAGTCCTGCCTTGAGGATTTAAATGCTGTTTACTTGTACCAACCAGTGCATGATGATTCTTCATGGGGTCTTTAAAACATCAAACAGAGAGAAAAAAGAAAAATCCCTATAAAGAGAAAAGCAAAATGTGGAGCTTAAATTTTCAAGAAGGAGGGGAGTGTGAGGACACAATTCTTAAGCTTTATGGCAGTTGTCCAGGAAAGCATGGAAATTTATGTCTTTGTCATAATCTTTCCTTTCTCCTTTTGGGGAATACTGTCTGTATCAGCACCAAATGAAATGACTGCTCTTGTTCATGCCACTGATCCAAAGAGGGTGCAGGTCTTTACCTACCCCCTCATTTAGAGGCCAGGCAGCCTCTACTGCAATTCAGGATGCAGCAGGGAATTATTACACTGAGCCTGGGAGATTACATGAACCCTTTCTGGGTTTCTATCACAGTAATTTCAGGCAGGAGGTTCCCTTTAAAATTCTATATTTTTGTTTGTATGTATTCATGTATGTTGGACAGTACAAAGACAGTAAATGTCTGCAGATCCAAGTCCAAAAGTCTTTGGCTCTCAGACTACTGTCAGACAGGAATTACCAACATTATAAATTTGCATAATGGGGAAATTCCAAGTCCCCTCAATAGTTTAAAATCTTTACCTCTGCTCTGCCAAAGCCATTTAGCTTAACTCATCTTTACAATCAGAATTCCTTTCCTTCATATTTTTCTTTTCTTTTTTTTTCAGCTGTGTGCATTATAACAAACATTTGTCCACAGAACAATGTCAATAATGTGAATTATTTCCTAGTTTTCCCTTTTTGAATGCCAGGAATCTTTTATCTATGTGCTAGTTCAGGATGCATTTAGAACAGAGTATGTTTCAATTAAACAGAAGATGGCATGAGGTTGAAGAATGAAAGACCTTTGCAAATCTTACCAACACGATTTTCTTCTCCAGCATCAATATGTCATAGTGTATTAAAAAATTAACCAAACAGAAACCAGCATAGTAAAACCTTAGGAAAATGAAATGCTCCACTTTACATATATTTCTTCCTTATGGGTGAATATTAAGTTAAGCCATAGGCAGGTGTTTAGGTACTATGGAAATCAATGTCATATCAGAACTTAAAACACAGATAGATATATTTTCTGTGTATCCCATGAAAAATCTTCCAAAGAAGCCAAGCTGACTCAATGAGAAATTCAACTTTGAAGAAACAATTGTTTAACTCTTGAGACACTATTGCTGCCTAAAACATTTAATTAGTATGTTGTGCCTGTCATCACTTCTTTCCATTGCCCTAAATGTTCTTCTCTTGTGCTTCTAAAATGTGGTATTTGCTTGCCTGATACCCTAGCACATAACAGTAAAAATTTTATTGTGATAGTTTGGGCTTATTTTGTTGAACTATCATCATTCTCATACCCATTTCTTGAGTATTCTCCTTTTAATTCAAGTTTTTCATTTATCAAATGTGTAGGTGAGTCGGTGCAGTCATGTCACAGTGAGCGATGTGTTTTGATATTAGACTGCAGTGGACTGAATTTCTTTGACTACACTGGAGTCTCAGTGCTTCTTCAGGTATTCACGACATTAGAAACCTTCTGTCTATGTTATAATTACACATATGAGTTTTTGGGGCTAACTACTAGTCACTTCACCTATATCAGGGGATAAATATTTCACCCATAGGAGAGATAAACACAGATTTGGTATTAAATTGTACTGTGTAAATATATAAAATTACATTAAAATATTTCTAAGTATTTTGGGTAACAGTGCAAATGTACGCATTGATGCTTCAGGTTTTAACTTTTATGTTTTTCAAATCCTGTACTGCTTAGTGGGTAACTCTGAAGTTTTGTGTGGCCTGTTAACTACTGTCCTCTCATGCTGGTTAGACATAACAAGCCTCTCTAGGTTTGCTCTTCAAAGACACCAGGCCCCAAAATGTGTAAACTAAAGCCTAGAGGGGGGGCAAACTTGGGGTAATTACATCATTAACTGAGGCTATAATTGGAGAATTAACCCTAATATGCAAATGGACCAAACTTATAAAAAGTCTAAAGAACCCGTCACCCAGGGTCCATCTTGGGTGTAGCCTTTTGACTGCCCAGGGTGTACCTTTGAAGGCCCTTCAAATAAATACCACTTTTATTCTCTTATTTTGCCTAGTCTCTGTGTTTTAGGTGGCCACCTCAAGGCATCAGCATCTGTACGTAAAGAAGATGAGCTTCAGAACTTTTTCTTTTTTTTTTTTTTAAGTTGGTTTAGGTCTTATTTGACCCTGCCATGTCAGTTGTAGAGACGTGTAAATTTTCTGCATTAAAGTTTCAGCTTTGATTCTGTGATTATATTTGTGTGTTCTACTTTCTGCTAAGCCAGAGGTCAAAACATGGTCTCCAACATTTCTCCCATGGGCAACATATCTTTCAGACTGGGTTCAGGCATTGCAGGAGTTCCAAGATGCTTCCAGAAGACTAAACCCAGTAATCACTGGTTACTGTGGTGAATGGAACTAAATCCAGATGGCAGCTGGCTACAATTGGTGCTCCCCTGGGGCCAGTCCTGTTTAATATCTTTGTTGATGATTTGGACAAGGGGATCAAGTGTACCTTCAGTCAGTTTGCAGATGAGACCAAGCTGGGTGGGCATATTGATCTGCTGGAGGGCAGGATGGCTCTGCAGAGGGATCTGGACAGGCCGGATCGATGGGCCGGGGCAGACGGTAAGAGGTTCAGCAAGGCAAAGTGCTGGGTCCTGCTCTTGGGTCACAACAACCCTGTGCAGTGCTACAGGCTGGGGGAAGAGTGGCTGGAAAGACATGGGTTAGTGGTGGCCTTGGCAATGCCAAGTTAATGCTTGGACTGGATGACCTTCAAGGTCCTTTCCAACCTAAACAATTCTATGAGTCTATGGTTCTGCATAATAAGCAGTACTATGTAGTGGATATAAAATTATGTTCAAAAGCTGTTTCTTACACTTCCATCAGATCTGGAGTTTAAAAGTTGTGTAGTGAATACAGAGTTAAGTGGGTATGGAAGCTTTGGTTTGCATAATTTTTCTGAGTAAGATAAAGGACTAGATTTGAACTTGGGTCGTAGCCCAGGTTTTTTCTTGCCCTAACAATTTTCTCAATTTACTGCAGTGATTGCACAGTAAAGTAAGTTTTGCTTTAAAAGATTTTAAATTAGAACTACACATATAGGCATGGATATAATGAAAAAGAAAACTGGAAAAATAAGGTTAGTGGGAGCGACTCTTTATTAGCTATCCCTTCGAAACATAGGGCATTCAATATATTATTAATTTAAAAAATTTGTGAAACTGATTTCCAAAAAGTCTTAGAGACCTCCAAATTACAAATTACGTCAAAGAATTGTTTGACGAATTTGTGAGAGGTAAGTCTGGTGTGGGCTGTGAAGTGCACTGGTTGGTAGTGCAGCCTCTGGATAAATGGTTGGTCCAAAACCAAGTTGCTCAGAGAGGACCACACTCAACATGTCCTTGTTGTTACACTCCTTCCCAAAATATCATCACTGATGCCAGAGATGGAGGATTTTTGAACGGAGTAAGGTTTTTGGTTTATTTTTAAAAATAGAGTATTCTGATGGGGTTCTTACTAAATATCTTCTCTCAGAATTTTTCTACTTCATATAGATAATTTAAACATTTTTTGAAGCAGGAACTGCTTTGGATATTCCCCATTTGGTAGAAGAATGCCCTACTCTGGTTTTGGAGTTATTTTCACATTTTTTTCTTTAGCTTTCTATCTTATTAATATTTTGCGTACGTGGAGTTGACCAGTTTCAAAGAGAGAATAAAGAATAACTTACTGATGAATGTAGCATGACAGTTATGGTGCTCTTCTGATAAAAGTCTCAAAGTTTCCTAGGTCTGATTCCTGTCTGTGTGGACTGGTAGTAAGCATATGGTAAGGACATGGGAAAACACGCTGAAAAAAGAGAACTGGAAATAATATCCCTAAAAATTACAGTAAGAAAATGCAAAATTGTTAATCAAATTCAGTTTTAATTCTCAGCAGAGCTGTAGAGTACTGTGAAGAGGTGGTAGGAAATAAATGCGGCTTGATGATGTTTGCATTATAGAAGGGCTCGCTCTGGTGGCTGCTGGCAGTACAGCTGCTGCAGCAGCACTCCGGGCTCTGCTTATCTTGAATATGGGATTTTCGTGTATTTTATTCTCTGCTGGTATTTAAAACAGGTGGTTTTGTTTTTAATTTCTTGTTTTCAAACATATAGATTTACATGGACTGTAAAAACAGATACATCGATGTGTTGCTAGCACACTGCAAAGGCAAGTATCAGCTTACAGTAACAATTTTAACATGATGGTTTATATATCCTCACTACCTTCTCAGTGCTTATATGTTTGTTTCATTGCAGCTTCCTTGATAAAAGCAATGCAGTACGGTGGAAATCTTGAATCTGAAAATCCAGTGTTTTTTGAATCTATTTCTTCAGCAATTGATGCCATTCAGATTCACAGGGTAAGACAAGCAGGAGTAGGTGAAGCCTGGAGGGCTTCTTGGATGCTCACAGAAATTCGTTGAAGTCTGGGAAAGTCTTATTTACCCAATGAACCTTTCGTGTAGAAATCTTTTATCTGTCTGTACTCTAAAACTGGTCCTCAGCCTCAGGAATGCAGTTTTCAATTTTTTGTGCTGCTAGCACTCTTTTCCTGTCACCATGTCTCCTTTTGCAACAGCTTCTTGATTTTCTATGATAGATCCAGAGGCGCTGTGTTGTAGTGCTTCAGTCTGGGCTCATTCTCCACTGGAAAGATTTATGTCATCTAGAAACACCTAACACAGCCTCTTGGTGAGACAAATTAACTCAGCCAGTTCTGCATTACTGAAACTACACTCCTGTTTCTCCGCCTGGGATGCTTGAAGCTGCTTCACGCAGCACCGCACTGGTCTGACTGAAACGCTTCTGGATCCCCAGCAAGTTTGGTTTGAGCTAGAAATCTTGTCTCTGCCCTGCACTGTAGCACGCTGTGTTGGCTTACTGGTGGAAAGAGGGAATTGCACGAGGTGGAAGAGAGAGCTAGAGGGAGAAGGGCGGCTTGAGCATCTATTTACTTGCTCAACGATTCTTGCATTCCTTTTTAAAAAGATTGTAAACCTGGCCTTTTGTCTTGAACTGTGTGATCCTTTTCCACTTTCATGCCAGTGCAAGTGGGCGTGCATTACAGGCAGTGTGCTTTCCTGTGGTTTTATTTATGATTCAAACATGGCTAGAACTTGGCTCAGAGCCTTCTCCCAGAAACGTTAAACTCATCATGGTCTGGAGTTTGGTTGTTTGTCTTTTTTTCTTCACTTTGTACTTTACTCATTAAATCAGAGTTGCCTATGGACAAAACCACTTTCCATTGATTTATCCAGATTAAGGTGAGTTGGCACAGTTGGTCTAGTGAACTGACCAGAAAAACGTTCTCTTCAGAGTTTTTCAACATTCTTCATTATGTTCTACTAACAAAAAAATAATTTACTGAAAGGGTAACTGCAGGGCAAAAATAATGGGGCTGGCTATCGTATATTTTCTCTGGGTCTGATTAAATGAATTAGAATGATTGTTGAGTTATAAAATGTCTGCATTTTTTTATTGACATTAATTAACTTTCCTAACATTCTTGTGAGATAGTTACGTACTAGTATTCCCATTTTATAGAATGGGACATGGATAGACCAGGACAAATGTTCATAATGAAAAGGAGGAGTTAAAACTCAAAGTCCACTTTTTTAGGAACTGATTGCTTGTTTCTAGCAGAGCTGCTAGGCAAATCAAACCTCTGCATAGTGGCTTAGCAGTTTAGTCTGAAATGCTTGCATGCAGCCTCAAATTTTAGGTGTAATTATGAACAGTGTATATATACTGCTGATACTTCTTCTTCAGAGTATTCATAGTACGTGCTTCAGGGATTTTTATGTGTTCATTGTGTTTAACACCTGAAGATAAGGTGGACAGGAGTGACAAGGCAGGGTGACCGCAGTAGCAGCACCACACTGTAGCTACCAGTCTATGTACTCCTCCTGCACCTTTTTAAGGTGCTGAGGTCAGTAGGACTTTTGAGTGTTAACATGACAGAATAGGTAGAATAGGATAGAAAAAAGTATGAGGAAGGGGTTGGAGAATAACAGAAAGTGATTTGGTCTGATTTACATTTCAGCTTCCCCATACAACAGGAAATAGTCCTTCACTGTCAGAAAGGTAGAGGCAAGAGGGCTTTGTGGTTCATTTTCATCTCTGCTGCTGTTCAGAAATGCACAGATGTTCTTATCTACACCTTCCAATGAAAATGTGTCATTCTCATTTTTATGTTTATAAATTGATAAGAAACTTGCCTATTACTTTATGCAGTTAATAATAAATAACTTTTTGAAACATTAGTTTTTATAATGGTGGCATTTTCAAGCTTCATCTCCTAATTTTACATTATATTCTAAGAAAAGATTATAACACTTTTTTTTTCTGTTTCTCTCAATTTAGAATTACAGCAAGTTCAGTGAACAGAGTGAAGTGTGATGCCCACCCATTGAGCATGGCTAGTTTCATCTGCTCATATTTAAAATGAACTACATCATGGCTTCTCCTTAACTTTTTTCTCCAGTGGATCTCATAGATGATCTTTTATATGTCATGTATATTTAGTACATTCAGTAATGACAGATCTGTCTTTCAAAAAGAAAATCTTTTAGCTGCAATCACTCAGAGAATGTTCATGCAATTGTTCTACAGTGGTTTTATATAATATTTTTATATACATTTAGATAAAAATTATTAGAAAGCAGACACGAGGTACTAACTGTTTACCAGTTAGGTGTATTCTTTTAGATATCTTCTATTGTAACATTAGTTGTAATAAGCAACTGTAGTTTTGTGTATGGAATAGAGACATTATGAATTCTTAAAAGAGTATGTTATAATTGATACAGTATCTGCAGGAAGGCATGTAACAATACATACTGTTTCTAATGGCTTTACTTACTCTTTCCTCGGTTCAAGACAGACATTTGCAGTAACAGCATCATAGCACAGCCGTCATATGCTTCCCCTTTTTTTACTTGGCTTTTTATGCTTTTTAATGCCTGCCCAGATGAATGGGAGAACTTGCAAGTATATGCAGAGAAGGCAGATGTATGTTGACTAAGAACACTGGATTGCTTCTCCCTCTACTAGTTGTCATGTGCTATTATGGTTTGCTACATTTTCAAAGCCACAGGTATTCTTTAGCTCAGACTGAAGAGGAAAAACTGGTAATATTTTTCCAAAACTTACTCTTTTTTCCCAGCACATTTTTTCCAGTCTGCATTTCCAGTTTGAGCTGTGATTTGTTTGGTGTTGAAATCTTCAGCTGAGGCAGCTGAGAGAAGATTGTAGGGACACATAAGGTGTGTGACACATTTCGTCCACAATCCTGATGTGCAGTACTGTGTGTGAGCACACAAAGTGGGTGGAGGGATTCACAAGTTGAGTATTTGGTTTGTATTTATGGGTTGTCAGCAATCGTGTTAGATTATATTATCACATTGATTTCATGTTACATGGCAACATATTCCAGTACCTGAAGAGAGCCTACAAGAAACATGGAGAGAGACTATTTGCAAGAGTAGTGACAGGACAAGGGGGAATGGCTTCAAACTGAAAGAGAGTAGGTTTAGACTAGATACTAGGAAAAAATTCTTTACTGTGACAAAGGTGAGGCACTGGAACAGGTTGCCCAGAGAAGTTATGGATGTCCTAACTCTGGAAGTGTTCGAGGCGAGGCTAGATGGAGTTTTTAGCAATTTGTTTTAGTGGAAGGTGTCCCTGCGAACACCAGCAGTAAAATGTGAGTTGAGCAAAAAGGAATCAACAAATGGGAAAGATGAGGAAACAGGATTGTTATTTCATCAACTTAAAAAGTCTGTGGAAGGTAAAGGTAAATGAATATGGCACAGCCATAACGGCCATCTTAGAACCATGGAGAGGAGGGAAGTACAAGGATGCTTTGTGCAGCTGACACGTATAGGCAAAATCTAGTGCTAAGCATTCTGTGTTCAGCATCAGTTACATCTGTATGCTTGTGTGGACCCTCCTTGCTCTGTCTGCCCAAAGCTGCTGCCTGCAGGAGATGAGGTGGCTCGTGGAGTGACTTTTGCATCTCTACATAGTTAAGAAATTGATAAGCTTTTCCTCAAGTCGTGGTAACTCCACATCACTAGATGATAATGGGAGAAAGCCGTGGGGTTTTTTGCCCTTTCAGTTATGAGTGACTCTTGTAGTTATTCCCTACTTTGTCCCACAGATGACCTGAAATGTTCTGTACGAGTTCTTCTGAGACTGCTTTGGTAATTACTGTTCAAAAGGTTGATAAGTAACTGTGAGAAACTCATTATACACAGGAGAAATAAATTCTGTATACTGTCTAAGCACATTAATTTCAGATGCTGTAGTTGATTGCAAATGGCTCATTACATCACTGGACTCAGTAATAGGCTATAACATTTGATTAATAATTTCCTCAAACAGTTTTAGTAATTTATTAACACTTTAGAAACTATTTACAATGTACTTTAATCGTAGAAGCATCAATTTTATGTCACAGCTGAATGAAGATTTCTACTTAACTGCAAACTGAATAAATGAATAAATGGTATCTTTTCTACTAGGTTCAGCATTTGTTCTTTGTCAGCTAAATGTTTTTTCTGAAAATTTACAGATAAGTTGATTAATGAAATTGTTAAAAATAGGGTCTTTAGCAAAGATAACATCTACCAGGAGACTTTCACTTTTGTTCTGAGTGATCTTGTAAATGGAACAACAGAGATACTTTTAAAATTCCTTGTAGTATTAGCCTTTAATGAAACCTTCTGGTTTAAATGATCAATTTTGTAGTGCTTATCAAAATAGCTTCCAATTTTTACTGCTTTCAATAGGAATAATTTTTGCCCAGTTAAATGGCTGTTTTAGGGATGAACATTTATCTCCCACTAGCTCCAACCTTCCAACACTGGGCTTTGGGATAGTTGGAATATTTCTGTAATCTATTTTGCCATATATAATAAATCTAAATAACTTTCCATTTCTCCATTTCTGAGAGTATGCATTGTGAGTTATATTCCCTGTCTGGCAAGTGGCATCACTCAGGATAGTTGTTTCTCAGCAGAACAGAGTGCTTAAGGGACATATGAAGACAGCTGCCCTTCCAATTTCTTCTAAAATACCTGTACTGTGTTTAAGCTCTGTCAAACCAGAACTGCTCTACAGAACTATGGGCAGTGAGTCAGGGAGTGTAATTTCTTTTTTACCATTGACTTTGAAGAGCAAATTGCAAATTACTTCACTACTGATTCAGTTTCCATTTCTCCACCACCCACCCTTCTGAGCTATTGACATTTACTAAAATAAGTGATTACGCATTGCCTGTCTTCAAATGGCTGGGATGCCACGCCATCAGACCTCATGGATCTCCCGATCTCCGGCTGCTCTGCTGGTGGGATGGCAGTTGCTTCATGTCCTCCCTGAGTTGTTCCCTGCAAATCCCTGGTGATGGTGCGTTTGTGCCACTGACAGTCAACTGACAAACAACTGCTTAATTCTTCAGTGAAGATTTAAGGGAGCACCCTAAACCTTCTGGATTAAGTTTTGGAGGCAAATCTCACTATCAATTTCAACCCTTCCCTCAATGTTTTTTTTCTATAGACTGTCCACTAGCTTTCCTCTGCCTCTCAGAAAGAATGATTATGTAAATATATGGAAACCCAACCCAAAACATCATAACTAGCTTCACTGGAATAGAATGGAATGGAATGAAATAGAATAGAATAGAATAGAGTAACATTTGAAAGAAACCAACAGTGATCACCTAGTCCAACTGCTGTTATTATAAAAGAATATCATAATTAGAAAAAGCCATACTTATTCTTCTGATCCAGAAGGGCAAAGGGAGACAAAATCCTGTAGCAAAGAGCCTGCACAAAGTCTGTGAGTCCTTATGGCTGTGCAGGCCCTGGCCTCACTATCCCAGTGGAGCTGAATTACAATCAAGAACAATAAAAGGTTTTGCTATTTGTGCCCTGCTGAGGTAGACATTCATCTTTGTACCTTCAGCCTTGTTTACTTGAACATCCCTAGGGACTTTTCAGAATAATGCAAAGTTTTATTAACTGTGGTTACGTCTGTGAGCTTATGCAGTGTTAGCAACAAGAGCAAACTGTGGAGCTCTCTCTGTCCTAAGTGATTCCTAAAAGTGCAAGAGAGAGACTGCACCTGCCATCAGAGGCTCGAGGAAGTCTCTCATTTACCACCAGGTTTCAAGTAATCACACCAGTGAGTTCACTACTCTTAGTAAGCAATTCTGAAAAATCTAACCATTCACTTTGATTCCTCTATGTATACTTAGATGCTCAGATTTTATATTGCAGAATTCAGTATGTATGAGTCACCTAGCTTTTGCAAATCAGTGCTTCAATTTTGCACATTTGGTGTATTCTGCACTTCATAGGAGAACTTTAATACAAAATTGTTTTCCAGAGTGTTATCAGAGATGATATATTTGCTTGATGTGTTTAGGAATTTTTAGCTATTTTTAGGGACTTATTCTACATTTTAAATAGTATATCATGAGTGAAGAGTTTTTCTCAATATTTAAGATTTGCTAACCAGAGTATATTAAAATGGTGATCTGATCGTATGCTTCTTATAGATTTTTTTTCACACATTCCAAAACAAAGCAATGAGGAAAAAAATAGAGAGCAAACTGGTGTTACAGAATGAGTATAATGGCAATTAAAAATTAGGCATAAAATATGTAATAAGAAAAAGACTGTTAACATTCTATTTATGCAAATTAAATGTTTCTAATTCTTGTCATATGTCTTTCATTTTAAAGGTTATTTGCCCTGATTCTATGATTCAAGTGTCACAAGGTCTGGCTGTAGCTGCTTTGACATAATTTATTTGACAGCTCTGTGTGTCATAAATATATAATGTAACAAGGAAAGGTATCTTCACTGTTGAATGAAAACATTAATGTGTCAATACTGTGTATGAATACTGTTTGACATTTACTAGTTTCAAAAATAAAATACACAGTATGCCTTGAAAATATGGTATTCCTATTTTTGGAAGATACTTTCTTTGTCTACAGAAACTCATAAATAAATGAAGGAGCATAGTTCCAGAGTACATACTAAATGGTGCCTTCATCATTAAGAAAGACTTTTAGTAAAGATCACATATACTGCATGTTTCCATATGTTTTATAATGCATTTAATCATTCTTTTATTTTCTCAATTCTGTTTATTAGCATATGCAAGAATAAATTTATCCTGAAATAAATTGGAATATGAGACAATTTGCATGTAGAAGGAGGAAAATGCCCTCATTATTTCTTTTTTTCTTTACATTCTGTACTAGCCTGTTTGTAATGAGATATGTTGCCTTCTTCAACCTCAAAATGTATTAAATCTTAACAATGAAAAAAGTGAAATTGCCTTACATTCAGAAGTTTTATTTCCTCACAGCTCTTACAGGAGTATGGCATGTAACAGACATTTTTACCTCTATAAGAAATGCAGAAATCTTGGTCCAATTTCTCCAGTATTGCCTCTTTGCACACACAGTCATTTGAATACATCTTTTTTTAATTGTCATTTGCATCTACAGATGGTGCACCTCATATCCAATTGGCACATACTGATGGCACTGCTTATACACAGTCTGTGGCTTATCCCAGTAGAGAGGAAATGATGGTGAAACCTTCCCACCACCTCCCAATAACTGTGATGACATTAATGAAAAATGGATTGACATATCTTTAAAAATTTGGCCTTGAAAGTAGCAGCTTAATTTTTCAAGCCTGGTAACTTATGAAAGAATTTGCTTCTACCGAAATGAATGCAACCTCTACATTTTTTTGATTTTACAGTGGCTTGCAAAAGTCTAAACAATTTACAGTGCCATAAACTTCTAGATGCTAGACAGCTAAATATCTTAACGTTAATCTTAATGACATAGGCTGTTTTCTAGAGCTATTCTTCCCAATTACACTCACACAATAGCAAGGAAACCTCCAAGTTATCTCACTTTGGAGTGAGATAACTGAGAAAATATCATTATTTTTATTCCCAAAATGCGCACGTAGAAGCCCAAGATAGATCTCACCAGGAACCTGAAAGGTAACGTGAAGTGCAACTCTGTCCGTACTGGGAATCCTCTGGATCCACTGTAGTTCTGGAGAGCACGACATGCAAAAGCACAGAAATGGTTGGTTGGTTAACTTTTATCTCATGTGTTTCCCAATAAAGAGGTCTTTTGTGCTGATACATTCAGGTGGTTAATAATTAAGAAGAACCAAGAAAGTGGCTCACATTGCTGCTCCGACTGATTTGATGATAAATATTTCTCATTCCTGTTGGGCTTTGATTGTGATACTGTTGCAGTTTAAAAATGCAGCAAAATCTTGGGAATTCTTGAAAACTCCACAATGCTGAATTAAGCTGTATCCTTTACATTCACTTAAATAGCACAAAATATATCTCACTAATTTGGACACATTGTTTTATATTCCATTTGAGAGGCAAAATTATCTGTACCCTTAATTGTTACTTGCAACTAATAGTTGTAAGATTCTGGGGAAGGTGCTTTTCTCTCATATGCAGGCGCAGGTAGCATAGTCAAAAATGTTTGCTGCTCATTGGGTCAGGAAATGAGGTCTCTCAGTTCACAGGCAACAGTACTGGAATTGTGAGTTCGTACTACAGAGTGGGTAGTTTATACTCCAGTATAAATTTATGATGTCAAAAACCCTCAGAATTTTGCTTCAAGTTCCTTTTTCTCTTCTCTCTCTCTGTGACTGCTTTTAAATCTCTGGAATTTCATTGCTTTCTGGTTTAGCTTGGTTTCTACAGCCAAATTCTTAATTCAGAATACCTCTATAAAGGAAGATATGTTTTGAAAGAACAAAAGCAATCCTGTTAGGAAAAAAAATGCATTTTTTTGGTTCTGGAGTGCTTCCAGACTTGAAACATGTTTTGGAATATTATGCTTGCAATCTGCAATTTGTGAACATTTAAATCTTATTTTTAGTAATAAAATTGTGTTTAAATCTGCTGGTCACAGCTCAGGTTTGGGGCTGGCTCCACGGTTGCCCTGATTTCATAGGTCTCCAGTATACCTCTTGTCTTCAGTTCCCAGTCCCATGAAACAGAGACAGTAGGTGACCCATGATGCTCTGCAGACCTGGGGACTTCTCGCTTCACTCCTTCCTTCTGCCTCTCTCCTAGCAGGAGACAACCTGCTCTACAGACTGCAGAGCAGTAGTGGCTGCAGTACTGATTGAAATACAAGCGAGATGCTGCAGATGCAGAGATGGAAACCAGGGCTAAGATGCTGGTGGGCTGTGAGACTGTCGTGCATGGGACTGGGAGGAAAAGGGTGCTGGGGTGGACAACAGGATATGGGAAGAGGCTATACAGGAGAAAAAGACTCAAGGGAACAAGACTGTGGTATTGTGCATAAATGAAAAAGCTGAAGAGCAAAGGTGCAGCTGGGATGTCAGGCTGCATGGAGGTGCTGGATGAAGGGGAGACAGATAACAAAAATTTGAACCAATTCCTACTGGCAGGCCCTTGATCATCACACAAGGTCATTTTCTTCCGAAGTGCAGTTTGCCTCACACAAGGATAATTTCCCCACACTGCCACTGATCCTGTTAATGTGGTTTTAGCAGCCTTTCAATTACTTCATATCAGTAAGAGTTGTTAAGTTTTTTTCTGGAGTCAGACATCTTTTTCAGACAAAATGCAACATTTATAGGTGTTTCATTCATATAAGTATGAAGCACACGTATAAAATGTGCACTGCCTCTTTTCAGCCTAACAGACTACACCTTTTCAGAGAGACAGGTGGTCCATAAGGAGTAACAGGTGTACCCCAAGTATTGCCACTTCCATGTTATGAGCAGCCCATGCAAACACTGTGCTCAAAGCACTTCAATTATTTCTCCATCATTGTCACCACTCAGATACTTCTCCAGGATCCACCTGGGGTAGTGGCAGCTCCATTCCTGTAGTGCATCAAAAAAAAAAATTAGTACAGGACTAGAAGTGTGCAAGGAAAAGAAGGAAAGTTAAAGGGGAAACACTTTCAGTTAAAAGATTAATTCCAAGCTAGGATAACAGTTTTAGAATAACCAGTCCATTAGGACTAATCAACAGTTAGATATGGGCAATGTTGGTAGCGTTTAATGGGAGCGTGGTACCCTGTGCCTTGGTGTGCGCCTCCACTCTGTCCGTGCAGGGGAAGGCCAAACCAGGTAGTGCAGTAGACCCTCAGTACTCTTCAGAACTGCACTGAGATGCACTGCCCCAGAGATGTGCAGGCACTACACAGAGGACAATTATGATCCACTTAGCACCGGGCAACCAAGCATTAGGGTAGGCAGAGACACTATTGCACCTTTTATCAGGAGAGAGACATCCATGTGGGTTTGGACAGCTGCTGAATCTGTCTTTGTTAATATGGTCCTCAGCTTAGAATGGCATCCTGCCTGCCTGCCTGTGCTGTGTGCACCAAGGTGTGGTCTGAGAACTTGAACCAAGTATTTCCAGATCGCCAAAATCTACTGTGCCCGAGTCTGGACTTACCTCAGGAAGGTACCTTAACCCTTCTATGATTTCTCCTTTCTGTGGACATTACCCGGCTGCATAGAAAAGAGGGCAGCAAGATTCATTGGTGACAAGGGCAAAGACAGCAGAGGGCATGAGCTGACGACATAAGTTCCTAGGGTCTGGTCTTCGTAATGGTGGTTTGACATTAAATATATATTGTCTTAGGAAGAGGGAATGGTACATAGAAGTTCCTCACTCCTATGACTTCCCCAGGCACTAAAATATGGTGTCTCCTTTTGCCAGGCAGCCCAGTTAAGGTTTAAACTCTTTTTGGCATAGTTTTGTTGTAAGGTGTCCTCACCCACAAATAGGAAGATTATTGCCCTGAAGGCAAAATGGTAGATGTGAATTTTGTTAGCCTGAGAAGGAAGTTGTTTCTGGATTTCTCAACTCATATGGCAAAACTTGAGCTATTGTTTTGAAAGAGCTGCCCTAGCTTATGCATGAAATGAGGACTGGCAATATGTTAACTCTCTGCTGTCAACACAACGGACACACTGGAAAAATCCATGAGAAGCATCTCTGAATTTCTGCAAGGAGTAAAGGAAATGCTTCACTGCTTTGTCTGGCCAGCTGTGGACAACTCTGGTGCCACCAGAGCCACAAGTCTGGACACTAGGTAAAAGCAAATAAAGTGTTCTAATGCCTAAAATCATGAGCAACTGCCAAAACCTTTTACTAGGTGTTGGAGGTACTTCTGCCCACACAGTTGTCAAAAAGGACAAAAAAAAAAGTTTATGTTAAAAGATGTTTAACTCTGTGGCATGTAAAGTGTTTCTGCATCAGTGATTTCTCCCCCATGGAACACAGCAGGTAAGTCTTGCTGACAGTCAAGTTTAAGCTTTTTTTTTTTTCCCTTCAATTTCCTGGCATTTGCAAATATAAGATAGGTCCTTAATGTTATATTAACATAGATTTTTATATGTCAATTAACAGATAAATTCATTATGAAAACTCATTTAGGAAAGGGCTGACACCAGACAAAGCCTTGAGGCAGCTGTGGAGTGCTGGGATGAAACATCTGCTCCATCAAATTGCACTCAGATGCTCCCATTTCTCGGCTGTTCACCCTTGCTCCACAGCATCTCAAGCAGCCACTTACCTCCTCAGGACATACAAGTTCGGACGCAGACCCAACAAAGGCCAAATGTCTCCATCAATTCTTCCAGGCATAAGCAGCTAAAGAAAGTTGTCAAGATATGCAACCCTTTGACATCATGAAAGAAAAAAATCTGTACTACATGCCATGTTCATTTTTCATGTGAGATTTGCTTTTGTTGACTTATTTACTCAGTATTGAATTTGACAACCATCTCAAATATTGAATCTACTTTTGGAACCCACCTATTTTCTATGTTATGGACCTCATTTGCTATTTTAGCTAATGCAAAAATGCCTTCCATTACTAGCTGTGTTTCTTCTCATGACATAATAGAAATTGACTCAGAAAGTAGCATATGCTGTTATCACCCATAATAGATCAGTCACATCTCAAGGACTGGAAGCCAAAATTACCATTTGGCATGTCTGTAAATTCAAATATAACGTCTGTCCCAATTTGAAAATTAATGGAATTTTATCTATTTTATATATATCTATATCTCAGAGATTTTGCTTTCAGTACTGCCATAAAAGATTTTTCATTTAGTATTTGTGTTAAAGTAATTCTCTGTGGGTGTTTAATGTTGTCGAAGAGCTCATCAGGCTGCAATTTGTAACACACATCTCCTTCTGCCTCTCTGCAGCTTGTTTCCCCCACTTTGAGGTTCAGTGCCTCCAGAAACACAGAGCTGGGAGAAGGTCCTGAGAAGCTGCTTTTCTGTCTCCCTGTCCCAAGGCAGGACCCATTAAACCATTTCCAACAGTTTTTTCTTACAAAAGAGAAGGCAATACTAAAATATTATTCAACTATACATATATGCATCCCTTCATATATTTGTAGCGTACATCAAAAATTCTTCCCTATGGGTTGTTACTATTTACCTTTTGTTTTTAAAGGGCCAGTAATTCAGAAAAGGGCATTTACTGAGGATGAACCTTATCTGAACACTTTCAGAACAGAAAACTCCCTGACAGCAGTAGATTTTCATGCACATTCATGGCAGGATCAGACCTTTCATAAGTTGCTCATTTCTTACCTGTAGCTGGGGTGCATTTTCAACCAGCACACGAGCTCCTTTTGAGGGTAGGTGGTGGGGATTTTTTACCCAGTTGTGCAGACTTTTTTTTCATCCTCTGCTACTCGTGTTTTTGATGAGGATTTCTTTTCAACAGCTATGGTTTCTAAAAGGGACAAATTATGCGTCCAGTTCTGCAAACCTGCCTGCAATGAACGCCTTTAGAAATCAGTGAAGCTTTCACATGGCAGATGGCTCCCTAGGATTGAGCTCTACATAATTTTGCGATATTTTAGCTAGGGATATTTTAGTGGCTTTTTCCCTATGCATGACAGTATGATTTGCTAGCTGCTAGAAAATGTCATCAGACCCTTTCTCATTCCAGAGTGAAACCTTTGGACTTTTTTTTGAGTGAGAAAAAATGTTTTCTTTCCTGGTTGTACAGGACACTCCTATCCGATGAAAAATATTTCCAGATAAAAACAGTGACAGTAGAAGGGTAGAAAGGTAAACCAGCCATGTTGTGATTCAAAATAGATGTAAAGCCAAAAGAAGGGGGAAGAAGTTTTGCTAAAAGCCTTTAATCAAATGTTCTATTACTGAAAATGCTTCCATCCCCTAAAATCCTTGTGAAGGACTTTCTGATTATTTCATTTGTGGTGTCATCTGATTTCTCCTACAATGAAATAATTGCAAATATATGATGAATTCACCAAGTTTAGCTTTTTTGCATTTGTTCAAAAAGGATGAATTCAATGACTGCATGTCAGTCCACATCTAGACTGCCTCCCACAAAAACACAGCAAAAGAAAAAAAGTTGCTGCAAACTTCTCTCTATTTTGCCAGCATTTGTCCCAGTCCCAGAAAGAATTGATCCACTATCCCTGGCCAGGCCTATATCTGCACACAGAGATTGCAGTGGATTATTTTACACTAGCTTTGCCAATGGACTCTATAGGGAACATTCTCCTTCAAGCTGGTCACACAACTGGTTAGGGGTAACAAGACATGTTCTAGCCAGCTACTATAGTGCTTAAAATGGGCTTGCATGTCCAACAGATGTTTAAATTCAAAAGACCTGTCAGTGAGTGAAGTAAAGGTTACCCGGCTCCCCGGGCAGTCCATAGAATGAAATAGGAGCCCTATTTAGATAGTTTACATTTCCCAGTGTGTCATTCCCATAGAAGATATATGTAGCTATGACTTACCATCTCTGGCTAGTAAGACTGATTCTACTGTCAATTTTTTTTTGCATTTTTTTTTAAATCTAAGCATCTATGTCTCTATTCTGAAGTAAAGCAGATATTCTGAATACATCTCACTCCATCCTAGAATTTGTAGTCTGTAATGTCATTTACAGCACACACAAATACACAACTCCTTCTGTATTTTTTCCATTCTGATCTTGTGAATAATTATTCTTTTTTAATGTTTCCACTTGTTTTCATAAGGCATTCCTTCTTCTTTGACCCTTCAGTATGATGGCTATTCAACAAAATTACAATTAATGTGGCTTCCTTGTTTCTTTCTTTATACAACAGTGTAATCAATAACATCATCTGACTTCTGGAGACAGGAACTGTTAGTTAACCTTCCTTGCCGCTCTTGGCTGAACAGCTGCCTGGCACTGCAGCATGTAAGACTTTGTAAATTACAGAAAAATAATGGCTATCTTCAAAAATATGGTGAGATACAACAGTCATTTTAACAGCAGGATATTTTGATTCAATGTTCACATTCACTGTTCACATAATCAACACTTCAGGATTTGAGTCTGGGCTATTGAAGAGGGGTTTTTTTGTGCAAAATAATTCTTAACCACTGCACCAATGGTATTCTGAGCCAGACACTTGATCAGAAAGGTGTGGAGCCTTGGGAGACTATTCAGACTCCCACCTGAGATCTCCATGCAAATTTCATGTGCTGTTCTGCCTGAGCATGGAAATACAAACGGGAAAAACCCTCACTAAGAAAACAGCACTAGGCATGATAAGGGATCTGGCATTTTTTTTGGTTTTTTTTTAAATGACATTGTATCAAATGGACAAGAAAAAGTTATAAAAAAGTTATAAGAAAAAGTTATAAAAAAGAATTTGCTTTGGCAATTGAGACTCATGAATGTGTTTTGCAGCTGGTAACCAACACAGCCAGGGAGGAAGAGCGCTCATTATTGCACCAGTAACAAGTCAGTACATGAAGAGTTAATAAGACCACATTTAGAAAATTAGTGAAATGGGACCTTAAGGAAGCACTCTAAGGCATAACATGCAAAGCCATTTTTGCTAATCAAAGAGGCATTGCAAACTTGGCTGACATTTGCTTTAATGAAAGACTTTCATTTTTGTCCAGATCCTCCACAGAGTTCAAAACTGTGTAGCTGAACTCTAAATTGTCTAGTATTTTGTGTTGAAGGTCTGAACTTTTTTTGTCAACAATCAATGGATTATGCATTCCCATTTTTCAAACTCTGTTCAGCCAGTGTAGGTGACCTCTTGCTTACAATCACAGACTTGTAGAGCTACGCTAGTTCATGAGGATGAAAAAGGAATTAATTTTGCTACAGGATTACCACATCCAATTTAGCATTCTTTGTACAAACTTACTGAACCAGAGCAGTAACTTCCTTTATACATTCATTTCAAAACATTCCCATTTCCTAAATATACAAGGACTGCTCTCTGTATTTTGGAGGAACTTGTTTATTGTCATCTAAGTAGAAACCTACACATACGTGTACACATGTACAATATTCTAGAAACAGGCAGTCTCTTGGTCTCCTTTTATAGTCTGAAAGATTAAGTTACGTATTGGATTATAACTTTAAAACTGATACATCCATTTAAGTTTTTCTCTGCTAGGGTCCTTAAAAAGTTTAGTTAAGTCTAACTTACATCAGAATCCAATCACAAAGGAGAGAAAATAAGGAATATTTACTATTAGAGGTAGTGTTTTTGAAATTGTCATGATTTTTATAATAATTTTTTGTGGAGTCAAATCTGGAATAAAGGCAGTAAGTGTTGTCTTCTCCGATCTGAGATTTGAGGGGAACTAGGTCTTACCATGGCAGAAAAGGCAAAGCATCCCTGCGATCAGTTCACTGGCCATCAAAAAACATCATCAAAAAGGAGCTGAATTTATGGATTGAACCCTTAAGAGCTGATGTGCCTGAGATATTCCCTGCCCTGCCTCGTAGGTGAATTCTGACAGTACCCAACAGCATCCCAAACCAGAGCTGGTTAAAGAGGGTAAGTATGTCAGAACAAATTAAATCTTGTATTTTATTCTGGAAAAAACCCTTTGTTTTCATTCTTTGAGAAGGGATTGGGCAGAGGAAATAAACTGTTTTGATTAAAAAAGCCCCTTGTTCCACCAGTTATACTGGTTTGGTACCTGAAACATGAAAGTGAAGTGCTTTTGTCCACCAGTAACATAAAAATATTTCGTTTTTAGTTGAAATTTTGTACTATTAATTAAAAGGATGAACATTTTTAAATTCTTTTGGTACAATTTCATGTTAATTGCAAAATAATTTTTCACTGGGGAAAATATCTTGGTAGAATGTTGACAATTTAGCCTGATGTAAATGTGAATTAAATCCTACCAAGCTGCTAGAAAATAACAATGATGTAAATGAAATGATAATCTACCAGGGAAAAGCAAGTTGAATTTACAGGAGATAAGAGCCTCCGTGGCTGTTCAGCTGAAAACCCTTAACATCCTTCCAAAGGCTCAGTCTGAGTTGCATCCAGTGTTTTAGCTGCTTACAAGTTCCAGATTTTAATTCAGAGGATGGAGCTGTCTTGACCAAAACTTCTGTGGTGTTGTGTTTCCAAGTTGTTACCCATTCCAGGAGATGCTAACACAGGCAGATAGTGAATGGCCGACACCCTTTTAATACTTTGATGCTATTCCATGAACTTAAACTGAGCTGAGCCTTTTTTTTTTCATCATCCATTAACGATAAACAGCAACTTGGTTAATTAATCCATGTATTCCATGGACTGTCAATATTGAAAAAAAGGTGAGTTTTGGTCAGTATTTTGCACCTAATTCTTACTAACGCTTGAACAACAGACCTGTGAAGTTTCTCTACTTCTTTGATAGTGACTTTGAAGAATGCAAAGCTATGCTTGAACTCTATTACCAGGAATGAAATGCAAAATAAAAATCCTCTTAATCTAAGAACATAAACAATGCTCTGTTTACACTAGATGCTTATAACAATAACATTAATTATGTAATCATGACTAACATTATTGATTCCAATAATTTGCTGGTATTTAAGGAGATTCCTGCTGAAAACTCTTTGCACACGATTTGTGTTTGAAAATGTTTTAAAAAGCTGAACTAAAAGTGAATAATGAAACTCTATGGGTATTTCACTGACTAACCAGACTTGTGACTTGCTATCTGAGAGAAACAGAAAACAATTTTATGAAACAGCTTCCTGATAAAACTGCAGTTTCATTACTCTCAAAATACTCAATCTATTGATTTTGAGCAAAGGTACCATGAAAAAAGTAAAAAAAAAATCAATTTATTCTTCAATTGGTTTCATTTACTATCATATTCAAATGCATTGAATATCATACTATATGTAAGGGAGACTTAATATAACATAAAGTCCAAACAAAATATCTAGAATTATAACTGGAATCTCAAGAATTTTCACAATTTGAAACAGAGTGGTTTTTATTTTGCTAGAATGATATTATTGAGATTAGAATATAGTAACACTAGATAGATTGCCAAAATAGATTGCTTCAACCAGCACGCACTAAGGATTTCTGGAATTTTTATTTAATGAGAAATACCAGAATTTCAGTTCTCCCCTTAACTTAATTCAAAGGAGAAAAAAAAGAAATTATAACTCAAAAATTTGAATGGCACTGTGCAATAACAGAAATTTAAAACTATGAAAAAAGACATTTGGAAATCTTGGTCTATGAGGTTGCATGAAGACTGATATTTCTTATTATATTAACAAATCTGCATATGTGCATATGTTAAATAAAACCAAGGATTTTGGCCTGACAGTTAAAATATTCAGGGGTTCATCATCTGTATTGTCTTGAGTATATTTATCACTTTTATGAGGGCACATAATTTATACCTACTCTTCACTTGACCTGAGCCACTAAAGCAAACGGATTACCATCAGTTCAAGTCAGTTTATACAAAGACCCTTTTCACTGAAAATGCACTGCTCCAGCACAATAACCTAACAAAGGCCCCCACATAAAAGACTTTGTAGTGTATTTTTAGGATACTTTGTATAATTCTGATCTCCTTCAGTATACTTTGCATACCTTCTCTGTGTTGATATTATTTGAGTTTTAAGTACAATGGATTTTGTACAAAACTAGAGACGAATGAAATAGGGAATTAAAGAGAAAAAAGACGAATCCCTTCAATGCTTTCATTTGTGGTCAGTCACCACTGTACTCCTTCTCATTTCTTTTGAGATTTGTAGCCAAGCCGAGATCTACGGCCATCTGTTTTTAATCTCTATTCAGGATGATAGTCTGTGGATCAATGAACTCTAGCCACAGTCTATAGAGAAACTGCAAATCTTTTTGGGATAATTTCCAGAGGATAATAATATTCACAAGAGACTTCTTTTGCCTTCCTTATCTCCAACTACAGTTTTTCATAAAATAATGGTATCATAGCTGCCTGTTCCAACAATTGCTTCTATCATGATGCATTATTGCCAGCGAGCTAAACAATTGGAGTCATAAATCTTTGAGCTTTTAGCTATGCTACCACTGCCCAAAGGAGATTTTGTGAGACACAAGTGAGCTAAAGAGAGTCAAGTGACTAAATGCAAGAAGGTGAAATGGGACAGAAAAGCTTTCCTTCTAATACATTGTCTGGATTTTCTTGCAAGAAAATCATAGCATGAAATAAAGTTCCTTTGCAAGTCTGAAATTAAACAGGGTGCACTTGCTTCACTTAATGCCCACCAGACACCAACCATACTGACAGAAATGAGTAATCCAACCAACTGTACATTACGTTGGGAAACACATATCAACAGAAAATGGTAACTACTGGTTCCTGTCCTGGTGCCCATTGACTTGGCATCTGCTGAGAATGAAACACTCAAACGCATATGCTAAGAAGTGCTAATCTCGCTGGCTCTCACACAGTTCAGCCACTGAGCACTCCCTGCACACACTTCTGTGCACGACCTGCAGCCATCCTGCCCAAGCCAGAAAACGCGTGGCTTTGGAAATCCCTGACGGTCTGCACTGCTGCTGCTTCTCCCCTCCTCATACTGAGGAAAAACTGGAGAGAGTATCTGGGACTGAAGGAGGTGCAGGTTCCCCCCATTCCCAAGCTGAATTAACTGCAGTACTGGTGGACAGCACAAGACTCTTCTCAGAGTTGGCGAAATTGCCTGACTCTAAAGGGTCATTACCACATAAGCAGGTCCATTCCTTGCAGAGGGGCATGAGGGCATCACAAGTCAGCCTAACAAACTGCTCCAAAGAAAAATAAATAAGCAGCAGTCCTTAACCCTTAGGTCTCCCAAAAGTGCTTAGTTACTTCTTTCAGATATCTGTCAGAAATGAAATTGGCATAAACATGGGAATTCTTTCTGATCTGAGATTCAGGCCTCCTATCTGAATTGCATCACTGCACTTAAAAATCACAACCTTGTTGATGTGAATATCCATCTTTCCAAATTGTTGTTACATATGTCACGTAAGTTGCAGCATTCTTATCTCTCTTGAGAAAAAACTAAGCTGACCACTCTTTCAGATCCTTGCAACATTTTTTTAGGATGTTGAAATTCTACGTTTTAAATATGAACAGCTGAATTCTCCCCTTAGACACTTAAATGCAATTCCCACTGAAATCAATTAAAGCTGTCTTGAAATCTCACAGAGTACCCTAAGCTTTATATCCATTTATATCTTGGAAGTAATTGGACATGTATCATGCGAATTGTCTAATGGAAAGATGAATTGCCCCCAGTTCACTATCTGGAAGGAGAGTTTGGACACTTGATACACAGCTTTTACTTCCTGCAAACTTTCAGAACCACAGCTTCTCTCTACACCTCCATTTGTACAAATTATTTCAATTTCATGGTGCTAATCCTCTTTTTTTGTGAGCTTTACGTGGATTTCCTGCCAAGAAAGGAAGAACTATGGGGAAAAAATTTAGTTCTTAACTGAGTCTACTCTCATATAAAATATTTCTATGATACAATATTATGGGGAACACTTTAAAACAAAACAGATTTTATAAGAAAACAGCAAGGCTATGGTATTAACCTGAGAAGTATTTACAAGGAAAATGACTACAGTGATGGAAATTCCAGTTGTTCTAGACTAGTGCTTACCCCATCCAAGTCAACAGATTTTTTGTCACTGATTTTTGTGCTGGACAAAATTTCATTCCATGAAATGGAAATTTCTTGCAAAATATTATTTCAGGGGTCCACAGAAACACTGGAAAGCATGTTGCTTATTCTAAAATGACTTTTTAAATTCCAAACTGTCTCTAGTTTCCATTAAAAATAATGACACCATTATACAAAATACTCCAAATTAATTGCAAAATATTTTTTCTGAAGCAATTTCTGAGATATTAGTTTCATTCTTTAAATAGAAGCATTTTCTTGGTTTTAACAACTTTAATTCCGATTGAAATAAAGTTAGGCTAGGGTGGAAAACCCACTTTTGAAGATATATCTGGCTGGAAGATACAGGTACAGGTCAGAAGCTATCAGAAGCCCTTTTAGATTGCCTGTGTGAAGCATCATTCTTGTGTGAAGCACAATCTTGTGTGAGGACAACCAGGAGGCAGCATCTGGAGCCAAGGACCAGGGGAAGCAGCTTTTCTGTCTTCCTTCCGTTTCTAGCACAGACCTAGTTAGCTTTGGCTTTACATATGAAATTGCCTTCCTGACCATACTTTTAACAGAAGAGCCATAAACTTTTAATTAAGAGGTAATCTGAAAGAAACAGCGTATTTTCGTAGAGTAATAGCCTCTTGCTGGCGGCAGACAAGGAGTTTACTGAAATGAGATTTATCTTCAAAGCAGAAGATATCGATCATATGCTATTACAATCACAGCACTATTTCTTTTACCAGGTGACTGACAGTGAAGCAATGATCTTGATTGATGGCTGTCAGTACACAAGAGAGATGGTGGTTTAATGCATTTTTTCAATAGCAGACCTCTGAACAGTTCAAGTCATAATTGCCCCTTCTGGGGGCCAGAAAACTAGGATAATTTTGAAATGAGAAAATAATGGATATTTCTTCCATAGAACAAATTTTCCATTTGAAATACCATGATTAGGCCATTTCTTAATCAATGGGCTTATAAGTATCTAATTACAATAATTTTAAATTATTTCAACATTTTTTCCCCAGAAATAAAACTATTTCACTAATGAAGTATAATAGAGAATAAAGAATACTTTTTTCTACATTCAGCCTCAGAGTTTCACCCAAGATTCATGAAGGGTTTCTGTGAACACAGAGTGTTCATGCTGCTGTGTATTTTGGGGTGTTGACTTCATTTGTCCACAAATTACCTACCGGGACTTCCGGTTCCCCTCTCCTGTGGATATGAGAATCTCAGTTATCCCTCAGGATCAGTGAGGAATTCTGTATGTATCTTAAGATCCTCTTAAGAGGATCTCCCTTCTAATCAATTCTTGGGGTACAGCCCTGCCTAATCCTACTTGGTCATCCATTTGCTCTTTAAAAACATCCACAGTTCATTCATCCTTTCTCAACATATAAAGAATGTATGTGAAAATACAATTCTTTAAAGAGAGGTGAAAAAATCCAGGTTTCTTTTGTGCTGAAAGTTGTAAGCAGGATATCTTATTCAATAAAAACGGTAAGAACTCTAGCTATGGCTTCCTTACCCCTTTTCATTTTTTTTTTCAATTCATTTTATGTCTTGCTCCTGAGGACTTGTTATACTGCACAAATCATAGGATCTACTCTAAATGTGGTGGTTTATTAGCTTTCCGAAGTTCTTGGCCTTTCTGCCCTGAACAAAATGATACAATAATATTGGGTAAAAGTGATTAAGCATTTTTATGTTTATTTCTATTTTTATAATTAATTTACTGGGAATTTAGAAGCTGTGGAAAACCATTTTTTCCTGTAGCCTGTTATATATTATGGTGAATTGGGAGCTTTACAGAAAACATGAGAAATTATACTCATCTCTATTTTCACAAGTTTATTCAGTTGGCTTCACATCCTCTGTACTTTCAAAGAAAAATAGATGTAAAAAAGAATAAAGCATTTTTAAGTTTGGAAAAAATATTTTGCAAAATAGGGTGCATGATAGGTCTGGCACTGTCTGCCAAATGTAGATTTGTGCTGTGGGTACCTAATGAAACAGTCCTGCTAAACTCAGCGCTTATGCTCCCTAAGCAGGTGACCAAGAAGGATAAGGGGCTTTGAAGACCTCCAGAGGCAGGTCTTTTCTGGCAGGTTGAGGTATCCAATGACCTCCTCTCTGGGGGCCAGAAGGGGAACCTGGGGTTTCCTATTGATTATACATCACCATCTCTGGTGACCCCCTTGCCCGAATACTGCATCCCTCTTGCTCCTGCTGTAAGGATGGGAGGACCAGGGCAGGGACAGGGTGCATGACCTGGACTTTTGGCTTTCACTAGGCATTTTCTTGGCTCACATCTTGTTCTCTGGTTTTACTCTGGTATCAACCCCACCTGGTGTGGGCTCGTGTTGTTAGTAGCTTTGCTACCGTGGGGTATATGGATGGACTGAAGTTTGGGCATGAAATGAGGAGCTGGGATACAGATGAGAATGAAAATGGAACTTGCCTTCTATTTTTAAACCTGTCTTTGCTGCCCTGCTCGGTACGATTGGCCATGTCGGTGTTTCGGGGCCCCGTGGAGGGGCAGGAGCGAGCTCTCCCCTTGCCCGGCTCTGCGGGCCATCCCTCAGCAGCGCAGGGACGGGGCTCCTGCCGCGGGGCTCGGGCAGCTGCCCAGCCCCGGAATGCCGCGGTCACCAGCCCACTCCGGCTGCTCCCAGGCGCAGGGCTGTATGCGAGGGTGCCGGGACAGGCCCCTTCGGCTCCCCGGCTGCGCCGGGGCGGCCCTGGCCCTGCTGCCCGGCCGCTGTCCCGGCCGCGGCCCCGGCGGGCTCTGCGCGGGGCACGGGCCNGCGGAGCCCTTCGTTTGAATAAAACCACCACCAAAACCATTCGGTCGAGTCAGCTATTAAAGCACTTAATTCCCAAATCCATACCGTGCGGGATTTAGAAAGGACAATTAAAAAGCCAGGGGATGGTCACTATGTTTTTTTATCGTGGGCTTCATCAGCCCGGAGTGCTGCCTGCCATCCACTTCACTAAAAAAAGCCTCGATACACACATTGCAATGGTGTTTTATAGGTGCCTGCTTGGCTTCCCCTCCTCTGCCCCAAACTGTCAGAAAATGTTTTCTTGGCTATAAATCACTATTTCATTTCATTTTATTATAATTTTCTATTTTATTTTAGTTCATTTTATTTTATTTTATTTTGCTCTGATTGTAGATTTAGGGCTGGATTGAAAATAATCATGGCATAACCAGCAGACAGACAATGTCAGTGAGACAGTCACTTAGTGTGAGATCAGCCTTGACTAGCTGTGAGCTTAACCACCCTTCTCCTGGGCAAAGTAAAGGAGCAGCAGGGCTTGGGAATGAGCCAGCTCCATCACAGTTCTGTTATTATGCCAGCAACCCTAGAACATAACCCTCCTCAGGACCGGGACCAAGGATTCAGTCTCACCTTGCCTATCAAAGCCAAAGAATATAGGACTTATACTTGCAATTAAAGTGGACACAATTCTGCTTTAATATCTGTTAATTCTGGTGTAACAAAGCTAAGAGTAGAGTGACTAAAGCAAAAGTCACAGCACGATTAATCTGAAATTAATTTTTTGTTCTCATGTCCTCCTGGCTGCTCAAAAACAAGCTAATATCATGCTAATGTTCCTTTTAATAGACACTGCAGGAAACTCGCCTGTTCACACCCTGCAGTATCTGAACAAGAACCTGGCCCAGATCGTATGTTCTGCGTCTCCATCTGTGCTGGTGGGTCAAACTGCTCTGTGAAAAAAGCTCTCCAATAGCTCCTGATATTCAGCTAAACTAGCGAGAATCTGAAGTGCCAGGGATTTGGATTGTATTCAGCTTTCCTTTTGATTCAAAAAAATCCAGACAAACTCACAACTGAAAACCTTCCTGTCTTTCCCAGGTTAAAAAGGAGGGTGAGTTGGAGCAGTAGGTGGGAAAGCCTTTGCTCTCTCTGCTGGAGCAGAGAGGGGCATGGTGCCAGAGCAGCAGGAGGGGGAGATGCCTCTCATGCCTGGAGTGAAGCTTTGCAGACAGAAGATCCCCCAAAAGAGGGGATCTAGTCCACAACAGAGGTCCCTGACCGTGCTGTGTCCAGTGTGTGGGCCTTTGTGAAAGCACTTTCTCTCTTGTTATTCACCCCAGACAATTCACAATTCACGATGCTCACTGGATAGCATTAACGGAGTTGTGTTTCCCTGCATTTTCCACAACTGCCTGTTTTTCTACTTGTCTCCCCTTTTCCGTTTCCTGTTGGCACTGCATCCTAAACTCCTAACCTCTTACACACATGCACTGGTTTTTTTCACTTGCTGGGGGAGGTGCTGCACAATGAGATCCATGTAGTGAGAGTTCAATTGCTACATGTCGGAGCACGGCATATGCTAGCCAGTTTTCTCACCCGCACCCCTCTCCGTGGGATTTCTCAGCACATTTGCTTCCCAGCTCCTGCACTCAACATGTGCTGCAAAGTGTAGTGGAATATCCGGGTCTGAGGCCCTGCAGTGTACAGGAGGACTCTTCCTGACTTGTATTAATATTGCTGCCAGTGAAATCTGTGGCATTTTGATTGCTTTGGAGCTCCAGTGCTGAAACGCGTTTCTTTCTGCCTACCCATATGATTCTCCTTTCAGCTTTTTGTCTTCACATGAAAGAGAGGGCAAAAAAAAATCTTTTGATGTTTTTTGAGAATATTGCAAGATATTCTCATGAAAACACCATTTCATTTGCTCAGGCTCTTGTTCATACAGACTTTCATGACTTCCAGGATTGACTATTTTAATTTGTTCCTGGTGGTGTTCCAGATTGTTTGCTAAACTGGCTGCAGATGGTTTTGAATGTTGCTGCTGCCAGAATTGTTACTAGGACTTGATCTGCAGATCATATTTCTCCAGTCTCACGTTCCCTCTACCCTGGTGCCTGTTAAGCAGCATATGGCTTTAAAATTCTTTACTGACTTTTAAAGCTTGCACCGGCCCTGATTCTTTTTACCTTCCTGGCCTTGTAATGTTTTAGACTTTGGCTTAGGCTCATGGCTTATCTGATGTAATGGCCACTGACATTTCAGACCCAGCATCCAAAAACCAGGGTCGAGTATTGCTTTGGGTTTTGCTCCTTGTCATACTTTTCTTTCAGTGAAGTGAAGGAAGCGAGTTGATTTTTTTGCTTCTATTGCCCAATATTCTAATGATTATTCCAAGCCTTACACTAAGCTTTTCCACATAGATTTACATACAGATGCAGACGCACACAAAGTCAACATATAAACAGTATGCTCCTCCTTTAAAATTCAAAAGTGCAAACAAAAGAAGCTTGATTCCCAGCTGATGTACTAGAGAACTGGTCTAATAAATTCTGGAGAGCCACTTCCTGATGACACTAGGTGAAGAGGGATAGGTCCTTGTATGTGCATGGCATGAAAAAGTTTGGGAACATCACCTTCTCTTATTTGCCTGCCCTTCAAATACTTTGATTACTGAAAGCTAAGGAGTGTCACTCAGCTGTCTATCAACTTTGTGTTGCCTCAGCTGAAAAGGAGGTTTGCAAGAACACTGCCTTGCATGGGTATATTTCGTCACACAGTGTTTGGTTCTCCCCCTGACTAGTGAGACCCTGCTGCTGGTTTTGATCCCTGCCAGATGCAGAACAAAGGACAACAGAAGGGGACTGGGTTCTTTTCATCTATTACTGAATGTGCTCATAGAATTTTTATTAATGGTGGTACAACACAAATGCACAATGGGTAAAATTTTGTATTTACTGAAATCTATGGGAATTTTCTTGTTGGCTTTATTAGAGCCCAGGCTTTAAGGACCACGGTTTGGAAGCAGAGTTGTCTTGGATTGCAAGGTCGGCAAATGCATGGAAAGAGTTCTTGCTGTCAGTAACTTAAGTCAGGATTGCTCTGGGGGTCACTGAGGTGCAATCAGGGGTTGCCATAGGTTTAGATCCCCTTCCAGAAAGCCACTCTGCAAGCCCAGCCACTGGTATTTATTCTTCAAAGGTTAGTTCAGGGGGAGTTCCTGTCCTCATGCTATCTTTGAGACCCTCTGGACACTGTCTCCATCTGGAGAGAACTCACAGTGCTCCCTTGTGCTCCCACCTCAATCTGCAAGGCCACGACAGGACCCCAGTGCATCCCACTCCTTTACCTTCACTGACTGCAATGCAGTTATTTCTGAGAAGATATGTATGAGTTTCTTTGGCCTGAGTAGTTCTCAGTTTACAGATCTCTTTTTCTTCTTAGACTCCCCAGTCTGTCTCTTGGTGAGGTCCTATGTATTTTGTACTTATTCTTTTTTATTCTGTCTTTCAACAAAGTAGAAAGTAGAACACAGGTTCTGCTTTCTCTATGGAAAACCATGCCAGACTTTTTTGCTTCTTTCACTTCTTTCAGAATACCATAGTTTCAGATTACATAAATTTCTAGATATGAAAATTTAAAAAAAAGGGGGGGAAATTTGATTAGGAAAAAAAGAGGGGGAAGAGGAAAAAAAAGGGAAAAAGGTAGAAGAATTTGAAAACTTATGTCCGCTGCCATTTAATCTGAATGTATTCTGCCTGTTTTGCTTTTGTGTTGTTCTGTCAAAAAAAAAAGGTGACGGGGAGAGGAGAGGGAAGAAAGAATGGACATATCAGCACTTCTTCATAAAAATCTTTTTCTCAAGAGAGTTGTATATTTTATGAAAGAAAAAGTCAAAGCTCAGATTACTTTTTGGATCATAGAATATATTAAATTTATTCCTGTGTGGTAAATTCGTCAAGGGAGAATTGCAGTACTCTATAAAAAGTTAGAGTGCCCTAGTAAGGTTAGAAAGTATTGGAAAGCAGTGTAGCTATAAGGCAGGGAACACAAGGCAAAGGACATGGAAACTCATTAAAGTTCATGACAATTTACTGCCATGATATTGAGGCCAGATGACTTATGAAGTCCCCAGGTATACAGCCAGGTCAGTGATAAGTAGAAATCAGGAGTTACTTTTCTCCTGTGTGTGCATTTTAAGACTAGCATGAGAACATGACACATGGGACTACAGTCAGCTATTTAAACAAGATGTTGAGCAATTAGAAAAAAATAGTTAAGGAAAATTAGGAAAAAGAGTAAGCAAAATATTCTGAGAGCTAGAGAAGTTACTTTCCCTTCACAGATTGGAAGCACAGTGTGTTTATTCAAGTGAAAAGGTGGATGTTGAAGTAATCTTTAATCAAACAGATACAGCCACAGCAAGAGTTATGGCTGGAACCTCTGGCCAGAAGTCAGAAGAAAACATGAAACAGGCCCTGAGCAGCAATGGCAAGAAACTACTGCAACACAAAAAGCCCAATGATACTGCCTAAACAAGTCTGAATGCTTTTCTGGGAGACTTGTGTTCACACAAATTTTACTTTAGTCACACATATTACTGAGTTCACTGACTTTATGGACACTAGATAAAATGCTGTGCTCTGGGATGTTCAGGAGAAAGAAAGAGATGTTGTCTCATCCTTACCTTAAACTTTAGCAAACTGGGAGGTGACTTTCTGGATCAGGCCAGGTTTTTGTTACAGCTTGCTTCACACAGAAAGGTGGAACAATAATCCCAAGACATTACTTGTCTTTGTATTTTAAAGGGGAAAACAATGAATATCAATATTTTTACAGAAGTAGTTAAAATGCATTTCAGCAGATCCTTTTAATTCCTTTGACTGAAGTTAAATTTCTTAACAATGCCAAATAAAATTGTCTAATTTTGATTTATTTACTTGAAAATGTTAGTTCAGGACTCAGAGGGCCTTCAATTCCTCACGGAAACTATAGTTCAAATGTGGCATCCCCATTTTTCCTCTGTGGTTTGGGGTCCCCAGTTCAGTTGGACCTGGTCTGATGTTTCAGCTTCAGGAATGTCTACGGTGTAACTCAGACAAGGAAGCTTTTGCAAAAAAGAACTGGGGCATGTATTATCTGAACTAAACTGCCATGAGACATTTCTTTGACTTTTGTGACCATGAGGTAAGGTCTAACTGATCTGGTCTGAAGTGTTTTAACTAGCCAAAATGTTTTTCTTGGAGTCAGTGTTGCCCAGTGAAGATTCAGAAACTTCAAGGAATATTATTGTTTCCTTGCAGTAAAGTTCATTTTTGCAGAAAATGCATTTTATATGAGAAAGCACTTGTGGAAATTTCCTGACTAGTTTTATTTAAGAACTAGAGAACCAGCTCTTAATTGAAAGGGGGAGAGTGCCAAATATTAACACCCCCAGGGACAGCAAAACTGATTAAATATGTGTCTAATGTTCTGTTTTTAATCCAAAGGAAACTGCTTCGATGGCATACATGTTGTTTTAAGTTTTTTTTTCATTTTCTTGAAAAAGTGTCTAAGTGAAACAGCATGTTCTTTATGCTGGGGTCCCATTCCCTCGGGTTACCCTCATCGTGCTCACAGCGCATAAGTGCTTCTCTTTCCTCTGAGCAAGACGCGCCAGCAGCGCGAGGGCTAGAAACAACAATGAGGGAAATGCTGCAGCGGTCCTTGTGTGTGCCTCACTAACTGCTGGGGTGTGAGCTGCAGGGACTGGAGACCTGAGCTTTCTTAAAACTGTTCTCCATTGATGTGTCCCTTCCGGAATTACAGCTCTTATGAACAGCTGCACTTGATGATTAAAATGGATGGTGGGACACTGCAAATGGCAAAGTTTTGCTGCTGAAAAATCCATCTCTTTTCAGAATCATGGATTCACAGATTGGCTGAAGTTGGCAGGACCTCTGGAGGTCATCTGGTTCAGTTCACCCTGCTCAAGCAGGGCCACCAGAGCAAGTTGCCCAGGACCATGTCTAGATAGTTTTTAAATGTCTCCAAAGAGGGAGACTTCACAGCCTCTCTGGGCAACTTGTGTTAGTGCTTGGTCATCCTGACAGTAAAAAAGTGTTTCTGCCATTCAGAGGGAACCTCCTGTGCTTCACTTTGGGCCTATTTCCTCTGTTCCTGTCACTGGACACTGCTGAAAAGATCCTATAGACATTGATAAGCCCTTGCTGAACTTCATGACGATTTCCTTATAAAACTAGGTGTTACCTGATAATAATCTTTTCTATTCAGACACAAATTACATTAAAATAGAGTGGGTAATTTAAATAGAATCATTCTGATCTTTTATCAACACTTACTGTTTATGTATTCACAGCAGCACTATCAGAGTCATTAAAGTATCCTACCTCCTGCCATACCAGATTGACCTTTTCCAGAAAATATCCATGTTATTGATCATATGCTTTAGCAATGATGAAAATCTAAAGAGGTGGAGCTGTTGAGGCTATCCTTAACTCTGAAATAACATTACCAAAGCTTGCAAATCTCTGCTGCCAAGAGAAGACAGAAAACATCTCGATTTTTATCCTTTGGCTTACTACTATTGCTGCACGTGCTGAGAGCACAATGTACCATCTCTGAGAGAAAACCCACATCTCTGCAGTACACACCTTTTAACTTACAGACAGTGATCAGATGGTCTATTGTAATACAGCCAGGTGACTTAAGGAGATATGGATCACAGTCAAGATTGCCTTGGTAGCTCTAGCTTTTCAATGCTTTTAAGTTTGTAGGATGAGTTGTAGCAATGTTACTGTAATATCATCCGTTTTAGTGCTTATTAAGCAACATCAAACTGCATGATTTTTCTTGAAAAACATTGCATATTATGGTACTTACTTCATTTATGGTACTTACTTCCCAGAAAGGCTGATGAGGAATTGTAATTCTGACAAATATATTTGCTTTGGTGACTCTAAGGCTGAAAGATGTCTTTATAATCTGGTGTTAAATACCGTTTAAGAAAAAAAATTCTCATCCAACAGTCCTGTGCAAATGTAGGCAAAGGTTAAATCAAATCTGAACTTCTTTTACAGTACAGAAATGCAGAGCTGAGGTCACATTAAAACCACAATCCAATTCTGTAGACAACATCCTGAGAAAAAGCAGAAATTCTGAGAAAAGCTCATCCGTCCATAACAAGCAGGTTCTTCTCATCAGTGAATGCAAAACCAGAGGAAGAGATCAACAAACCATTAGTTTACTTTGACCACTAATTTGTGGATGACTAATTGGAGATGACTGTGTAACAGCAAGCAACAAATGCTTAGTGTTTATATCAAGTAAACCAGTGAAATGGTCAAAGACAAGCCAAATCATTTACAGGAGGCTTTCAGTGTGGCAAAGGGTTTCAGAGTGGCTTTGCCAGTACACAGCTAAGCTCTGCTGGAGATGTTGCATTTAACTGATTCTTTGTGACTGATCCTGGGCTCTGCATGCAGGACTAGAACCATGTCTGCCTGTGTAAAAGTATTAGGTTTCTGGCTGCTGCTATCTCTCAGATGGTTAGGAACATGGAATTGGAAACCCCTTTTGGGAATGCCAAATACAGTCTCTAGAAAATAAATGCATTAAATATTTCCTTTCATAGAGGCGCCTTTAAAATACGATATAGAGCTAATAAATTTTGAAGTCACAATAAATTAAAATTGGGAAAGACGGGAAACCTTTTGAATAGCAACACTACAAAGCAGATAAACATAAGAGTTCAGTGTGTACAGGTAGGAGTTCATCTCTGATCTGCAATGCCAAAGACATGCCTAAGGGAGGAAGCAGAAGAATTGTGGTGATTGGCACTTGTTTCCAGATCTGCTCCTGGATTAGATTAGGACTGCTGTATTTGTGACAAGGGTTTCCTGGCCAGAAGTATGTGTGCATGAACCACCCAGGTGGCCTACATATGAACTGGAAGTGCATCCCAACCTCAGCATGTCTGATGTGCTCTGCATGTGCTGTGCAGCTGTGCACACACAGTCAGTCAGATGGATCCAGTGCACACGGCGTTTACACTGTCATCTGTACAGTCTATAAACTACCGGCGGCATCAGGCAAATGACACATGTACACAGTGTAGGATTTCTGCTTGCTTTTGGACTTCCTGCATCCTAAGATTCATTATGGAGGTAAAAAGAGGACATGCCTGGGACAACCCAGACACATGGGGAATGTTCTTTCTTATGTATGATTTACCCAAAAGGTGATTTTGTAGAAGTTGTAAAATAGCTGTTGTGCATTTATGGACTGGGACACAGATGATATTGTATGAGCAAAACCAATGCGTTTTTCACCCAATGAAAGAAAGTGTTTAATACATGACTCCTGGACCAAACTGAGAATGAAATCATATCAAAGCAAAAATGCACCATTCAAGCAATGCAACACAGCTCCCAGATGCATAAACCTTTGGAGTAAAATAAAACCACATGATCCCCATTCATAAAAGCAGCCTTTGGTGGCATTTGCTCTGCCTTTGACTTGCAAACATTCAAGTGTGAAAGCTTTTGTTCGTGAGGATATCTGCAGGGCTGTGAATACTCCTACACATGCACTGCTGATATTAAAAAGTATATAGATATACAAACCTCTGTGTAAATAGGCATCTCCTGTAGCGATTCTCTTGAATGCTTCTCTTCATTTTAGGAGTCAGGAAGCAGGTAGTGTGTGGTTTTGATGAGCAGGTAGTGTGTGGTTTTGATGAGCTCTGAAGAACAGAGCAGATAAGCAGTTCATGTAAACTGCTATTGTACCGAAATATTTGAAGAAATGTGTGAAAATCAATTCTGTTCTTTGGTAAAGCACTGTCTGGGAAAAGGAATATAAAGGAGACGATGCATTGCTTATAGTAATAGGTGTGCACAGTTTTCCGCTGTTTGTAAGGTAAAATTTTATTGTTCACAAGGAGAGAGGCTTGAAAGATTTACAGAAAGGAAATTCACAATAAAAATGCAGTGAGCATTTTTGCCAATAGCAGAACCTCTTGCAGAACGTTTCTTTCCCTTGTCATTTCAACTCAAGACCGAAATGTTATTCACTGACACACAAACTAACAATGACATTTTAAAGCTTGCACAGTGCACATGCATCCAGCTCCCCTAGGAAAAGTCAGGCAAACACCTGATGCCTGCTGGGAATTTTGCTGTGGGTGCCAGACAGCTGCTGCCCATCAGTGTTTCCAGGTGTGCTTATTCGGTTGGGAGGTCGCTCCAGCTGCAGACACAATCATAGCAGGGACTCAGGCAGGCAGGAGAGACAGAGGACATGCTTAGATTTTGCTGCTTGGGCTGCCTTGGTTTTGCCCTGATTTAGAGCACCTGGCTTGTTTCAGGATGCAGATGTTTGCTCTGTTGCCCAAGAACCAGCACTTCATTCCCTTTATAATGAGCACTGTGACCTGGGGGAGTTATTAAATCTCTGGTTCAAAAGAGTCTAGTTTTCCTCTCTTTTTGTTTCTCAGCTGACAGTCTAAAGTTCACAAACAGATTAGTGGAAGGAATATATAGAAATTAAAAACCTAATTTTCAAACTCCTCTGAGTCAAATCTAATTGACAGTTTGAATTATAGCCTGCACTGTTCTTTGTTTCATTTTTCTTTGGGGAAATCCCTGCTTATAGTTTTGCTTTGTCCTTTGCTATAATTTTACAAGCCCATATTTAAAAATTATTCTGAAGCAACTTCTAGAGGCTGAAGCAATTTTAGGACTACTGCACTGCTGGTGTGAGACCATGCAATATTCAAAATTGAAAAGATTATACCTTACTCAGGAGACTAGGTACCTTTTTTAAGACCAGGAATTTAATTAAAAAACGCAGGCTCTATATTAGCAGCAAGGTTATGGATCACCATATGCCAGTCAAACATAATGAAATACATGCAAATGTTAGATGGTGTATTCTTTTGTCTCTGAAATTAGCAATTTCAGTGAACAATTTCTGTGCTGTATGTGGGGATTTACTTTTTTTTTCTTTATGTTTAAAAAAGTGCCTATCTGAGAACATACCTTTTGAATTATAAGAAAGGTAGAAAATAATCTATTGTCAACAATGCTTTCTTTACAGCTTCAGGCTTGGCATTCTCGTCTTCCATCGTGAATGTCTGCATCATGCACAGCATCGACATCGCACTGAGGTGTCCTCTTTCCTATAAACACATTTCTGCCTTTGGAGGTTGTTTGCACTGAAGGGGAAAAAAGTAATGAAATTGAAGCCCTGGAGAAAATCACTTATGCTCAAGAAACACATTTCAGTCTTCCTGTCTGAACAGGTTTGTTTTCTATTCCAACTTCATTCTTCATCACTGTCACCCATCCACTCAGCCATTTGTGTTTGAGAAGTCAGGGGACAGGAGAACATTTGCTCTTTGTATTGCTGCCACCGTCCCAGAGAGCCGTAATGTAACAGTTCCAGTGACTTTCTCTGAGAATCTTAATAAAAGCAAACTAATTTTAAGTAAGGGACAACCTCACAACTGATAAATATGCAAATAGAGCAAAATATATTGGGAAGAAAATCTAGAGTGTGAACCTGATGTGAAGACAACTGCAGAAACAATGTTCCTGATTTATACATCTGATAAGAAAACAAGAGTCTTAAGACAAGTTCTTCAGGAGGTCACCAGTATGTGACACTAAGTTTATGCCAAAGGGAAGGAGTTCTGAAGTTCTTTTCTCCTACAGAAAATTATTTTGTTACTATTGCAAGGCCTTTGTAAAGTTCTGTTAGTGTAATTTTTGGTACATTATTGGAAAACTTTGCAGCTCTGTCTAAAGATACTATTTCTATCAGTACAGGATCATCCAAAGTTCCATAATGACCAAAATAATGTAGTGTAGAAGGGTCTCATGAGGAAACTACCTTTTAAATCAATATATCAGATTTTTTTCTTTGTGAATATGACCATGCTTTGCTCAGTTATTACATTTGCTGGTGCTCTCAGCTTACCCTGGAGGTATGCCGTCATATTCTCAATAAAGTCTATTCCTTCAAATACATTCTGGTAACAGTGATAACCAAAGTATTTCCAAAGACAGTAAGTTCAAAAGGTGCTTGTGAAAGAAAGGCTTAAATCCTAGGCCTGGTGGGACTTTGTTTTTCAAAAGCCACTTTTCATACCTATTTTTAAATTTTTTTCTAAGTTATTTTCTTTTATTATTATTATAATTTAAAATAACTCTATTTTGATTAGCATGAAGCTAAAATGTCAAATTTATTAAATGTCTTCAATTTCTTCATGCCTGTAATCCCACATATACAGAAAGATTATTGCCCGTGTAAAGTGCTGTTTGAGTCTATCTATTCTCTTTTTCTTTTTTTTTCCCATAGCCAAAATTTAGATTCTATTTTTATTATGTTATATAGAAAAAGAGAAAATACATCCAAGAAAAGGTAGCGATGAAATATATGCTTTTCCTGTAGTTGAACCACAGGATGTCACTGTTCCTCTTTCACAAGAAACAAACTTCAGCTATGAAAGTAGACCAGGTTCTTCTTAAAATTAGAGAAATGCACAAAAATGACATAAAAAGCACAGAAATTAAGTCAGACATTTCTTTTTGTATGTGTGAGTCAATCTAGGCAATGTGTTGCCTATGTAGAATAACAATTTAATATTCAATTCAGTCTCATCATGTACCAAGATTGATATATTTTTGGTGCATCCCTCCAGACAGAACTGACACATATCAATATGTCCCATATTGCATAAAGAGTCAGGCAGAGCTGAATAGAGTTCAGGCGAAAGTTAGTGTAAGACATTAAAACTTCTTGTAGCCTTCCCTAGTTAGCACTGAATTTCTAAAATTTAGCACCCTTTGCAACCACAAAGCTGGATCTTGACAAACACATGCTGCTTCTAGAGGTTTAATATGATCCATCCATAAGATCCTTGGTTGCCTTCATATACAGAGTTCCCCATCCTAGATGTCCCAGTAGGCTGCTGGAAACTAGCTCAGAGAGGCTTTAAGATGTCAGTGTGCTTCAGGTAGTGCTTTTCATAAGTCTCTGAGGGCATTGCAGAATAAAGTCCTTTTCACATGGTCATCCTGGTGCTTTTCTTCCATGTGTCTTGGCACTTCCATGTGTCTGTCTAAAGATACTATTTCTATCACTACAGGATCATCAGAAGTCCCATAATGACCAAAATAATGTCACGTAAAAGGGTCTCATGAGGAAATTACCTTTTAAATCAATATATCAGGTTTATTTTATCCAAGTCTTTTCTCATTGCAGTATATGGGGCAACTCCCTCACTCCCTTCAATTCTCCTTCGAAAGTACCTTGTTCAAAACTCCAGTAATATTGATCTGCCAGTTCACACCAGCCCAAATCCAGTTTTTTCAATTAGTATTGGCTATTGATTCCACTTTTAGATTTCCTGTATTTTCTTAGGGAGTTATCTTGTTCTTTCTGAATTATTTCTCTACCCTGAGCACACTGATTGCACATGATACATGATGAAGGAACTGGATTAGTGCCAGAGATTTTAAGAAATATTGTGCGTGGAAGATGACTGCTCCATGTTTTTTCTGGAATGGCTTGTGTAAAATGGAGGCATTCTGGCATATTTTACTCACCTTTCTGGTTTCTATACTCTTCTTCTCACAGCTTCAGTAAAATGGAGTCTTCTATTTTCATTCCTTTTGTGGGATGACAAGTAAAATATATGGAAAATGTGTAGGAAGACTTTTCACAATCACCAATTTCATCCCTGCAGCCCACTGAGATCTCGAACTGAATCACACCCCATCTTCTATGTGTCTGAAATAATTTCCATACTATTCTTTAAAATGGCAGCCAGGAGTCAGTGAGAGGCGGGTGCAGAGACATGAAACAGAAGAAAGTACAGTACCTGCCGAAATCTTTTTTCTGAAGTCAACGACTAGATCATCTGGCATCTCTGTCTGAAATCTAGATTTTCCTGTCTGAGGAACTCCTAAAAATAATTATGCTTTTAATCTTCATTACAAACAATGAGGATACTTCGCATGAATCTGTCTTCGTATATATTCTTCCAAAAAAATAGAGGAGGTAGCAGTTTGGAGTGAGGGATTTTGTGGTGGTTAGCAAGACATATGGTGTGCAGCATAAGGACCATACTGGATACAACTCAAGGCAGTAGCAAAATTCCCACCCACATCACCAGATCCGAACCTGGCCCATAAATACCTTCTTTATTAGACAAACCAGAGTAAAAATGACTTTTTAATTTATATAAATAAGGGTTATTGTGAATGCCATTGAGGTCTCCCATGCCAGTGACACCTCACTGTCATAGGAGCTAATAGACTTGAAATGTGGGGAAAATGTATGAAGATTAAGAAGGGTTTGTAGGACCTAAACTAAATATGCGGTGACAAGCATTTCCTGGAAATATTTCAGTATTTTGGGGAATATTTAGCTGAATAGCACAGAGGTAACCATAGGCTGCATAACAGGGATACAGCATTTCATCTATTGATGCAAGTTGGCTGGATGACACATTTGTTCCTTGAGCTTCCTGTTTCCACAAACTGCAAGGAAAATTGCCTCCAAACACCAAATCTGTGCTCCGATGGGTCAGCCCATGCTACTCCTGCAGAGTAAGTGGGTGTCTGACAGCAGTGTGACAGATGCATCTTCAGTAGCCTCAGCAGGGCTAAAATATAAGTAGCAGATGGAAGATGTGGAAGCACAGATATCAGCATAGGCTACCAGCTAGACACTCCTCTTGTGTGACAAAGTGTAACTCACGGTCTCCACTGGAGCATTCCTGGGGCTGGTGAAACACGGCATCTTTGCTGCAGTCATACCCTGTGGTGCAGTAATAAGTTGTTCTGTGACAGCACTTTCATTGGAGCTTTTCTCCATGTACACTGCTGGCAGAATATGCAAACAAACACTCCAACAGTCCTAATTTCACAACAGACACAGTTATGGCAGCAATATTTTCTTCCTTTTCCAGACCATGTGTCAAATTTTACTTTGCTTTGAATGAAAGCAGAATTTTCTCCAGATGAAAAGATAAGGGAGATCCCGTTAGATTGAAGACAAAACACCATAGGGAGAGTGAGGGCGCTGAAAAAAAGACAACTCTCCAGTGGTTTTTTTTCAGCTGTATTGATTTTTTTTTTTTTACACTTCTGTTTAATTTTAAATGAATAAAAATAATTTGTAGGCCTTAGGACCCTCAGGTACTGAAGCCTGCAGCAAATTTAAGCATACTTACCACTTCAAAGTCAACCAGGCTTTTTCTTATAGCAGACTAGTTAGCATTTCAGGAGGGAAAATTCCAGGGTATTTCTCACTGGAGATGAGCGTGGAGGAAATGCGCTTGACTTCCAGCAGAAATAAGGTGGTTTTGATATGTTGCCGTTTTTTATATAGGGCTGTTCCCTTTAATATATTCTCAATCCTCTGTTGTCCAGACAGTCACAGCTTCAGTCAATATGACCTGCACCATTCAAAATCTCTCCAAATTGGAGCAAATGCGCACTCTGAGGGCTTTCGGAGTTCTGGTTTTGGTGAGCTTAGGGATGTGTGGAAAGCTGTTCTGGTTTGAAGGGACAATTACTATAGATTTTTTTGATATGTTATGGCTAGACTAGAAGATCCCATTGGAGATGTGTGCCCAGCTGTGCAATGTGTCAGATGATAGTGTATATGAGGTCTTAATCAGTAAGGGAGTATCTGAAGCACATCGTGCTTTCAGTGTTGTTTACAAATTGTTCTGGTGGGGAAGCAAATTAAGAACTTGGATGGAAAATCCTAAATTTGACTCATAGTTCAGCCAAGAGTGATGGCTGAAAAGAAAATTTAGTGCAGTTTTAAGTGGCAGAAACTGGAGGGCCAAACCCCATTTTTTGCAGCTGGAGCATTGGTACCAACCCATGGAGGCCACAAGAACTTGATTGCTGCCTCCTTGGGGAGTTCTGCCAGAACTTCAGAGACGGAAAATTTGTTTGATGCTGATGGCATGTCAGCAGTTCCCAGTGGCAGACACTTAGTATTCTCAGTACCTCAGGCACCTCCAAGATAAAGCACCAAGTGAGGGGAGTAGGCACAGCTGCCAAGTCCCTTCCTGACTCTACCTATACCTGAAAATTTCATAAATAATTTTTCCCATCTCCTTTTTCTCCAGTATCAAGACTATGTTGGATCAGTAACTGATGTATTTAAAAAAAAAAGAAAAACGACCCTGATTCCTGTGTAAATCTTTCTGATCAGCTGAAAAGTGACATTTCTATTGTGCTGAATGAGATCAGTTCTCAACTGGGTACAAATAGCAAGAGAACAAACACCTCGGTTCACTTCAAAACCCATGATGAAGCCACATCAACAGTTTTGCATGTTTCTTTCCACTCAGAAATACACAGGCTACATTTTTGAAGATCAGAACTTCATGGGCTTCCTGAAATAAACAGGGTGCAGAAAAGAAAAGAGTAATATTGGTGGCTGGATACTAATGTCCTTCTTGCTTAAGCTATCAGGTCTCATTATGATTTTGCATCTTTCAGCTAACTCTGAACTAAGTCCAGCACTCAGTGATATTGTGCTCATTTATTTTATGGTCTAGATCTCTATAGGCTTATAAAACAAGGACTGGATAATGCTTATTCATAGATTTATTATATTTCATTTTCCAGTACAAATATACAAGAAAATACATCTAAGTATTCCAGACTTCTTTGTCATAAAACTAAAATAAAATCAATCTAAACCACAACTAATTTCAACCATCAGCAAAACATATTTTTCATTCACTCTTTCAAGGCCTTTCCTGCAACAGTCCTCAAGTCTTTAAAGGCAAGCGCTGCACTGGGAAGATCATTAAAACTTTTTTTTTTGACCAAGTGGAGGAAGAAGGTTCAAAGAAGAAGGCTTCCCACAGAGAACAAACTATCCTGTGAACATCTGAGCTACTGGAGTCAGAGTTTCTACTAAGCTATGTGTTATGATTGAGTTTGGTATCTGAGAAGATGCTATTTTGATTGACATTTTGGGGAAAATGGTTTCTTGCTTGTTAGGGTTTTATCCCCCGCCGCTACCCTCCCCCCCACAACAATAGAATCATGAAGTCTCTCTCCAGAACAGATTCTCTGGTTGTTTTCACGTGGCCATCTCACAGGGACTCCCTCCTTCTCATATTTTTTAAAGATGTTAATTACCTTTGAATCCCTGCATCTGTGTCAAATTTGATTGAATCAGTCCAGAAGGATCAAACCCTTTGTGTCTGTGTGGAAAGCTGGATTTGCAAAACACCTGGAGGCTCTATTTTTAGGAACCCAGATTCTTTAATAACCTCCCTTTCTAAGTGAAAAGAGAAGACCATTCTTTGCTGACGGTGGCTAAGGCAGTATCCAACAGGTGTGGGATCCCTCCTCTACACAAGCGTGGTATGAACATGACATAGCTTGATGAGATATCCAGACACACAATGAGAGGTGACTTGCAAATAGGATCATTTTACACAGGAAGCCAGATTTGCTGTCACTCACATTCACTCCCTTTGCCTAGCTGTGGCACCAAAGCTGACTTCAAAGGTAGCTCTGTCAGCAATCCCATCACCAGTGATTCCCTGGACTGAATGGTTTCCTTTCCTGTGGGGCAAACTGCTAAGTGACTCAGACTGTGCAAGATCCTTCCTTGTCATCTACATGTTGTCTTTGCTCCTCACTCATCTCAAGACCATTTCCATAAAAAAAACCTACTGAATTTCCAAACAATCAAGCAGAAATTTTCTCTTCCCAGCCTCGCCTGCCCAAATATCTGTTTTACAGCAAGGTTGGCCTAGAGACATCTGTTTTCGTGGTGCAGCACCACCTTATGACTGATGGCTAGAATTTGACAACACTGTGGGAGATCCAGCAGTTTATTTCTTTTTGCGGGAAACAGAAAAAAAACATGGAAAAGTGGCAAATGAGCAAATAGAAGGAGGAGGTAAACTCCAGGAGGATCACCTCAGAGCTGAGCATAGCAATTCGCTGCTCTTTAAACCACATCCAGCCCAGAGTGACTTGTTTTGAAGCACTTAAAAATGCAACTGAGTGGAAATTGCTGAACAAAACGTTATAATGAACATGGGAGTTTCACTGAAGTGAGAGACATATTGCACACTGTTTTGTCTACTGACTAATGCCACAGTCTAAGGGACAGGCATCACATCAAACAGAGGAGAGCAAGAAAACTCAGTGGCAACCCCCACTCACCCCAGCTGTGCTCTCTTGGCTCTGTGCTGAACATGGTGATCGTAGTCTGGCAGAGCTGTTGTAGAAAATGAGGTCTGGAACACTTAAAAACATTTTTGAGTGAATTCTGTTTATTAAACACCACTGAGGCCTTTTATATCAATATTCAATCCTTTCAATAACTTGTTTTCCAACAGCACTAAATCACCCACCTCTTCTTCAGATCTTAATTAGGCCATCAATTAGGTAAATCACATCTGCTTGTCCTTTTACCACAGTTCCCCATGTACAGTAGCTCTGGATATTTTAGAATATACATCCATGTTGGCAAAGCAAGATTGGCACTGCTCCCGATCCTGTTGCCACACACCCTCTGTTTTCGCAAGGGTGCACACAGATGCAGCAGGGTTGAGGATCACTTCTGCTGCAAATGAGTTGGGTCTGAACAAGGGAGTTACTCTTGGCTGAAAACCCCTTAGTATACAGAAGTATAAACAAAATCAGCAATAAACGTTTGCATGACTGTGCACTCAGACTAATGATGAAATAGTTGCCTGGGCTTAAGCGGCTGCCAACTGCTGTCACTCTGCATATTCCATGTTGTGTACAACTTTTCCGTGGCATGGAGAAGTGGGAGCCGTTTCAAAGAGGATGCAGGTGTTGACTCACACCTGGCATGTTAGGAGGAGGTACCTCCTTCACCCTGTGGGCCCACCACGCTGCTGGCAGGTGGAGTGTCAGGAGCTGAACAGCTCCCCGTGGCTCCTCAGTCACATGTACTGTGTGCAGGGTGCCAGGGACATCCCTGCAGGGCAGGCTCTTTGTCCTGCCTCCAGCCCTACTGCAACTGTCTCCTGCCATTTCTGCAGGCACCAGCTGTTTATCTCCCTTGTTTGCAGTGGGGCTGAGCCCACCCAGGGCTCTCCATTGGTTTATTAATCCCGACCAGACTCACATTATAAGTCTTAAATTCTTGTTGGTGTAGATGGTATCGAGAAGCCCTGAATCCTCTTATGCCAAATCTCTCTCACTCATCAGATGGATTTCACTTCAGTACCTCCCAAATTCAGGTTTCTTGTCTTACTGGACACAACTGAGGAAAGAATATTCAACTGGGTGAAGGTTGCAAAATCTGTCTTTGAGATTATAGGTCCTGACTCTTCTCATCTGAGCTCCTCACAGAGTCCTCCCCACTAAGGAAATATAAGTATGGAGTGGATGTAGAAAACAACTACTTAAAACTCCCTTCTCGGAAAGAAATGAGCCCACACCTGAAAAGTACTCACCTAACATAAAAGGCAGTGTATAATTGGTCCTTCACATTCAATTTGCTTGCGGAACATAATAATAGCATGCATATTACCAAAGAAAGCATATTTTACAAGGATTCCTTTAACAACTTAAAACTGTTGGAGGAGACATGTTAAAATTATACTAGGCCTTTCAAAATTCAAAAAAATAAGTTTCAGTTTTTAACCTTCAAAAGTTGAAAAAATTGCTATATTAAGATTGCATCTAAGATTATTTTGTTGCACTGTGTGTGCACTTTGAAGATGTTTCAGGTGCTCTGGTGTTATGATGCTGTAGTGAAGGAGGTTGCCATTACCTGGAAAACCCTTGTTAAAGAATTTGGGAATCTGACTGAATGTGTTGTAGCAAAGAAATTATTTCATGCCAGTTCAATGAAATGCAAGTTTAGAGAGCTGGATCTATGGCCCAAGATTCCTCTGTGATGCTAGGCAAGCCACATAAAACCTTATTTTCCTCTGAGGCTCACTAACCTGTCTGCTCCTTGTTTTCTGGTCTCCTAGTGCAAGTTTCTCAAGATCAGGCTAACAGAGATGCAAGGTGCTCACAAAGGTAGAACTGACGGATTAGAGCCATGAGAGGATGGGTTATGGGCTAAAAATTGCGGTATCATCTGAAGTATCAGGACCTCGTCATCTCCAGTGTTCATCCAAAGGAAGGAGCTTGCATTTCCCTGTGACTCTGTTCCGCAGAGGTTAAATTGTAGGGGTGGCAGGAATGCCATGTAACTGATATTTTTAATGTCCATGGAAGAACCAGAAAGAAGAGCTCTGTGACAATTGAAGACATGATCAGTATCTAATTTGAATGATGCCTGCTAAAGTAGTTGTGGGAGTGCCTGGCTATGTGCTGAATGGGGAACACTGAAGAAGGTACTGCGTGGGATCCTCTAGGACGAAAACAATGTGGCTGCTTCATTAGAGTGCTAAACCTGTGCAGTGGGTGTGCAGAGGGGAATGTCACACCTTCATGGGCAAAATAGACATCCTTGATGTTTCCCTGGGCAAGACCTGCACCCCAAATTCACTTGGCCTTTATGATGTTAGGGAGTGTCTAAGGCATTACTAAATTCATCTTTTTTGAGGTAAAAGAATGTCACATGTATGACACAGGCCAATCCCATCACTCCATAATCTTCTGGAAAGCAGCATGTGGTACTGCAATGAGGGACTGAGCTCTACTGGGAGCTGCAGTACACTAATGGTTCCAGGGCTCATGGCAGCATAATTTTGGCAACTAATCAGTCTCTCATTTCCTTCCATGTTTTCTGCTCTGTTGATTACCACCTTCCAGTCTTCCCACTCTTCTTTTGAGATGACATGGATCACGAGCAAATATCATAACAGGCATCAAAAGGGCTTTTCCTTCCTCTGTACTCAGCAAAAGAAATGCATTCCCAGGAATCCTTACCTGTCTCTGAGAGGGCTGTGAGGACTCTGGGAACATCCCCCTCTGGGGATCTGGCTGCCAGCCCAGGGCTGGCTTAGAGACAGGGCAGCCTTGGGTGTTCCATTCCTTTGGAGACATGGGAAGATGGTCTCAGACAGCCTAAGCTCCTGTCCCAGCCTTGGCCACCACTTGCCCCACGGAGGTGGCTGATGCCCAGGGCTGGGTCTGCCCTGTCCTGCCCTCTCCCTGGCTGGGGCAGTGGGGCATGGCAGGCTGTGGGAGAGCTCCCAGTCCATGCCGTGTATTTACAGGGAGACAGAAAAATTTCATCAGAAACTGCTTGCTCATATTTTCTTTTGATTTTTCTAAAATTAATTTCCATTTTAAAATACCAGCAAGAAAATGTTGTGACAAGTTTATATCAGGATACGTAATGTACAATTTGAAGTTAAATGTGACTGAGAAAACAATTTTCTGCACCCATATACAAAACCAGGGCACAAAAATTGACCTTTTCTGATAAAATTAAGTCTTTTTTCCACTCTGCTCTCCTGACCACAGCTGTATCTGGGTGAACTCTGGTTTGCAAGGCTGGAGATCATGAGACCATTTATTCTCTTAGTGAGAACAGCATTTTTTAACTCAGTGGATTACCACAAAGGTTTGTGGTAGGCAACAAGGATCAGTTGAGCCACAGACCTTCCAAGTTAAACCTAGGTCACTGCCCTTTTCCTGGAGGGGGATGCAGAGGTCTCCTTTCTCCAAATCAGGTCTTCCCTGGTGCCATTTAACACCGTATTTTTAAAGAGGAACAACTAGTTTTAAAAGTTTCCACCTTCTTCCCACCAGCCTCTTGTCAGCATCTGTCTGCCTGCTTGCCCTCACTTGTGCTGATTTAACGGGTTGTGAGAGAGCAATGTCAAACAGGAGAAGGATTCAGGACACAGACACACACGACTTCGCTAAAACATTTTTCACATTTTTTAAACTCAAATTCTTCCTGTGGATCCCAAGATGGGAGAGCTGGCTTCAGCATAATCAGGGTCACAGCCACAGAGATGTTGTCGTCTGTATTGCCATGAAGTAGGTTCTGCCATCCTCAACGGTTAGTTGCCTTCTTGTGGTCGTGTATGTGACAAGCTACTCCAATCTATTTTAACACTTCATCTAGTGTTAAAAACTCTACAGTAATAATGAGAAAGATCTGGGCTATATAGAACAGTCAGAGAAGTATGACAGAGAAGTACTACCATCCTTTCTTTTTGGAACACTCTTCCTTTACTAACTAGTTGTATGCCCAAGTCTTCTTCCTCCCTTGTCTCTGTATTTACTGTACTTTCCAAATGCTAGAAGGCACAAGTTGCACAAAACCAAAGTGTTTCTCCAGCCCAGCTGCTTGAATTCTCCAGAGGTTTTTTTCCTGGCCTTTCTCAGCTGCAGAAGAGAAGACTGCCTCATCTTTAAATTCCCAGATGAGTCATGATAAAAATAGTGTGGCATTTATATTCGTACTAATGCACCTGCAGTATCATCTGTCTCCCAGCTATGAGGCTGCAAATTTCTGCACTTATCAGTGCATAAGTTGAAATGCTTATAAGTCTCTGCCAGCATAAAACACGTCTGCAACTCTGCAAGCCCAGCAGAAACTCTGCAGAGAGACAGGAGAAAGTGTATGTCCTGAACACTCCTGACTGATGGGAAATTCATACAACATGATACAAGTTATTCAGATTCACATGATTAGATTTAGATTTAAAACCATGTGATTTAAAACTTTTTAGGCCAGTCTCCAACATATTTTTATGCTCATACAATGTTAGTTCCACATTAATGTGTCAGTTTCAGTTATTCTTTTTTTGAGTTCACCTACTTTGTTCTAGATCTCATTTGTCAGTGCTAGTTCTAGTTTAATCTCCAATAAAAATATTTAATCATAATTTTATAACATTTTAAATTAATTTTCAATCTACCGTGCCACACTAAGACGTCAACCTTGAATATGCTTATTTAAAATTAATAAATACATAATTGCTGGATTTTGTATTTGGTTTGATTCTGTCTAGTCAATGACACCCCTCAACACTGTTCTTGTTCTCCTCTCATCCCCACAGGCTCAGCCTGCTGCTCGTGGTTCTGTTTGATTCTGACTGCTCTGTGAGGCTCTGTCCCTGGGCCCATGAGCAAACTGTGTGGCTTTCAGTTCCAATATACAACTTTTGCTTCTGCTGCTACTTCTTGCTAACTTAAAAGGCCTGCTGATTCTGGGACATATTCTGAGGACATTTTCAAAACCACCGTAAGTTACTTTGGAGACTAAACCTAAAAATGAAAAAGAGTTTGACAATTTTGAAAATTCATTTCCTCCTTTGTCTTCTGTGTAACCTTATTGCTTGCTTCATGTTCAGGCATTGAATTTTGATGCCCACAGCAGAAATGCATGTGGAGATACTCAGCTGGTGGATTCAGTAAGTGTAGATCCTGCTTACATAAACGAAGACTCAAGGGGAAAAAAAACCCAACAGAAGCACCTTTGGGGACACTTTAAATGTATGTCACGATCTCACAATCTCCTCCAAGTTAACAAATTGTATTTTAGAACTGTGTTTGGTAATTACTGCATTCATACCTCAGAAGTAAGACCCAGGCATTATGGTTGGTTGGAATTCATCTGGATAAATAGCAGTTTGCCACGTTCTTAAACAAAAACATTATTCATTAGAACTATTACATATTAGCAGCCCTGAATAACATTTGGCAATAGCTTTGGGTCTGTGTTGCTAAAAGGTCCATAGACGCATACAAATTGCTCAGTGCGCTAATATAAAACAGGAGCAGTAATGAAATAGTAGAGTGAGTATTAAGCTCCAGGACTGCAGTTTTATTCTGCAAAATGTTCCTCTTGCAATTTGTAAACATCTTAGAAACTCGGGTGTTTTTAAGCTATTTAGTGATTGTTAGTTGTAAGACTTGATTTGTATTTGCTGCCTGTCCCTCTCCACCTGCAAAAGGCATTAGTGGCAAGCTGAGTTGGTCAAATGATTTTCAGGCATTGCAACAATAAGCTCTAAGTACTTCAGAGTTTTTAGAACACAGATTCCTGCAGGTGGCTATTGAAAAAACCCGTCTGAAGAAAGTAGCCAAATGTGTACTATGGTTAGCCAGGTGTAGCCAGGAAGAAGAAAAAAATTTCCTTATCCTGCACATACTTTCACAGAAAAGGAAAGGAGCTCCAACAAAAGAATTTCTGGGATGTCAGGATAGTATCTGGACAATTCTGGACATTTAGAGAATTTAATTATGAGCACTGCTTAGAGATGACTCTACTTCCCAAAGAACAGAAAAAGCTAGACACACTTCCTTAAATATATTGGAAATGCTTACATTCTATATCAGACTAAACTGCTTGCTCAAGATCTTTCAGAAAGCCTCTGAATGAAGAAGCAGCTGAATTTTGTTACCTCTCTATGGTTTATGACTCCAATTCAACCTCTGAAATCTGTGCATAACCTATTAACCAAATAAAGGATCCTTCCTTTATTGAAATCCAAATGGATTCCAAAGCATCTGCTTCCAGTTCTATCAGCAATCTGGCAGATACATTGCAGATACTTGAAGATAGAAATAAGGCTCAAGAGCCATGGATTTATGTACAAGTTACTCATCACTGTGACAATGTATGGGAAATGAATCTGCAATGTCACCAACTTGTAAAGTTGGAAAGAACAATATATTTTCTATAAGGTGAGAGGACTGGAGTGCTTCTTGTGCTATCCATTTAAAAAGGATATAGAAAGGCAGGACAACCGCTTGCCTTAAACTGATTTCTATTTCAATGGTATGAGATATTTGAGTGAAGGGAAGGACTAAAGGAGGGAACAGGGAAGAAAAGCATATCGACATCCAATTGTTTCATGTGTTCTGGGTGATAATGATCTGTGGGTATGGACTTGTGGAAAACTGTTTGAGAGAACAAAAATGCCAAGAACCTGGACAGAAAGTGCTTTTCCTCTGGTGTTTGTGTCAGTCTTGCTAATATCTCTTAGGTTGCTTTCAGGGCAATCAGGATTCCCTTGTTCTAAAAAGCAATGGGACATTGGGGCTCTACTCCAGACAGGTTCAGAAGCAGTCAGGCACATGAAAGATAATATTAATGACAAATACTTCCTCCTTAGTTTTGGAAATTTTTTGGTCTTACCATCAGGAGGAAAACATGGTAAATGAAATACGTCCCTGTTTATTGCTGTAATTCCTTGTCTCTTGTTTGTTTACCATCAACATTTTTGGAGATTATCTAAGAGAATCCAGAAAATCACATCTCATAACCAACACTTAATTTCTGTTACATTTAAGAATGTTTTTTATAAGATTATGGTAACAGAAAACACTTAGCCTTAGCATTATGTCCATAGCAGTATAGTAATCATGAAAGGGATGTGAGTGGGATAGAGAATTATAATTTATTGCCTTTGAGCATCTACTCTGAACTGAAATTAGCACATTCTTATTAAGGTTTCCAGTGATGAAATATTTAATTGCTGGGAATAGCATCACTTCTCTATATTTCAGAAATGGCTGCTGTCTGGTTTTGGCTGGGATAGAGTTAATTCTCTTCACAGTAGCTGGTATAGTGCTGTATTTTGGATTTAGGATGAGAACTTGCCTTCTGTGTTCCTGTTCTGGGTTTCCTGCTCAGTTTTCACAGAAAACCAGAGGCTTCACCTGTACTTTTGCACTATAATAATTCAGCTCTAATTCACATAGTATCATTCACTCTTTTATAGTTATGCCACAGAATTAGAAAAACAAATTTTAAATACAGCCATGAACAGAATAATGTTGCTTCCTTTTGAAAAGGGGAGAGAAAGAGGGAAACTGCTTGATTAGATGAGACTGTCCTTCGCTTTGAGCTGCTCCTTGGGCACACAAGGCAAGTAGGTGACACAGAGCTGAGGTCTCATTCCCTATAATCTTGGGTAAGCAGACTGGGAGAAGCATAGATCAGAACTGCTTCCAACAACAGCTGGCAAAGTCACTGCTTATCTTTTCTTAGAGGGGGCTAATGCTGCTCTGAGAAGGAGCTCATCCCTGTGAGCCTCCGTGTCCACTCGTTCAATAGCACAACAGAAGGGAAAATGGGACCTCTTCCTTCCTCTACTAAGTGGGTACAAAAGCATTGTTGGAAAGGGAAGACCTTGGGTTAAAAGGGCAGTAAAAAAAAAGGCTAAAGGTGCATGTAGTTTTTTTTTCAGGTGAAGATGGATAATTACTGCTCTGGGATCCCTTTTTATATACGGCATAAAAAAACCCTAAAACAAACAAACAAACCAAACCTCATGAAGAAACAATTTTTATTGTTTTAACAGATATTCTTTATTTATTGTACAACATTGATAAATTTTGGAATTCTTTTAAACAAAGTGTGGCCATTTAGAAAATGCTGAGAAATTTGAGCTTCCACTTAAATAGTGCTAGTTACGTGCATCCATATACAGTGAAGTGTCTGTTAGGCACTATTCATAGCATATATAATAATCACCACTGAAGGACTGACAACCATGTAGAGACTATGAACAAACCCATCAGAGCACTTCTCTCAATGTATGTAGAAGCTGAACAAAGAGCATTGTGCTGCATGGACTAACCTTCGAAAAGACGGGGTTGTAAAAACTGTATTTACTGAGTTTCAGGTTAACTTGGGGCACCTGAAGAAAAGAATGATCACAGGCTTGCCTGTCTTTTAGCTGTAGGTAAGAGGGCAGTAAAGAGAGGGAACTATATGTGCTTTCAGCCTGAGTATCATTGAATTTAATGAGAGATGAGTGCTAAAACCTCACTCAGCACTTTGAAGATACAGGGGTCACTAGATCTCTTATTCTGTTGAAATGACTGATAAACCAGCCAGGAGCTATATATAGTTTTTGAAACAAGTAAATATGTCAGCAGTACAGTAACACTGGTATGTTTGGACAAATAAATCAAAATATTAGGGGAAACAAATTATGCAAAAATAGGGTAAGTTATAACTGACTACATGACAGCTGAGTTGAGCTGCTATGGGACAATTTTGTAGATATCTTCATCAATTTGCAAGTTGACAATAAGTTTAACAAGATTCAGAGCTGGCCTTTAATTCTTATTATTTAATGTGCTTGTTTAAAAATATGGCATTAGAAAGCACCTGTCTGAACTGCCCTTTGATATTCATTCTGGACATGAGCCAGCAGTGAGTGCTCACAGCGCAGAAGAGCCAACTTTATGCTGGGCTACATCTAAAGCAGCGTGGCCAGCAGGTCAAGGAGGTGATTCTGCCCCTCTGCTCTGCTTTCAGGAGACTCCAGCTGGAGTGCTGCACCCGGCTCTGGAGTCCTCAGAGGACACGGACCTATTGAAGTGATGCAGAGGAGAGCAATGATCAGAGGGATGGAGCACCTCTCCTGTGAGGACAGGCTGAGAGAGTAGGGGTTGTTCAGCCTGAGGAAGAGAAATCTCCATGGAGGCCTTACTGCAGCCTTTCAGTACAAACACAGGGCTTATAAGAAAGGTGGGGACAGACTTCTTAGTAGTCCCTGTAGAGACTGGACAAGGGGTAATGGTTTAAAACTAAAAGAGGGTAGACTCAGAGCAGGTATAAGGAAGATGAGAGTTTTTCATCTTTTGTGATGAGCAATGAAACACTGTAACAGGTTGCCCAAAGAGGTGGTAGATACTCCACCCCTGGAAACATTCAAGGCCTGATGCAGCTCTGAGCAACCCCAGCTAACTGAAAATGTCCAGGTCCCTGCCAACCCAAACTCTTCTATGATTCAACTCGCAGCACACAAGAAATTACAAACCTACAGCACAGCTGAGCTCAGTCCTTGGCAACAACGTAACAGTGGTGAACAACAAATAATTGCAGAACAAAATGTTCTCCCAACAATTAGAGCTACCCAGTTATCAAAGTCTATCCTTACCTCCTTACCTTCCATCTCCGACACTTCAGATGGCGGTTTAAGCAGCTTGGCTTTGCCTGGAAGCATTCCTGGAGGCCAAGAGACTCAAGACACTCAGTACTTGCCTATGTAAACAAGGACGGTGTCAGCTGCTTTATTTGGGTTTGTTTTTGCCTGGAGGAAGAACCTAAGGCAGGAAAACTGAGTAAACAGACTCTAAATACAGATTTGCTACAAAAATAATATTCAGACCACACTGGTAAAGTGAATGAGGAATTGGAAAGGTTGTTGAGCACTTTTAGCTGATAAAATTTCTTTTTTGTCATTTTCTCCAATGAACGTTGCTGTACTTATTATTTTCACCTAGAATAGCCACCCAGACTTAAGCTCCTGGTTGGTTGGCACATTTCACTATCCTTCATAGGAAATCAGAGATTTTTATGGCCATGACTCCCTGAGGCTTTCTTAGAACTTGCTTCTCCAGATGAGTTCTTGAACAAAAGTGGAAATGTCACGGCAGCCATGGCAGCCCAGGGTAAGATTTCTAGGGAGTCATTTTTCTTTAGAAAAACTGGTAGAGCTGGAAAAATAGCGCATTTTTGGTGCACCACAGTTGTTCTGCTCTGAAGAAAACACATTTGGCCATTTGTGTGTATTGAGCTTGACGGTTTTTACACAATGCTTCTTTGAGTCATGTCGTTAAATACTACCCTGGTTATGCAGAAGTAGCCATCAGTGTCGTAGTCCTCCATTAGTGTTCATATGAGCCTGTTCTTTACTATAAAGAGGGTGGTTAGGGATTCACATTTATTGTGCCTGAGTGACTTGAATGACATTTTCTCAGTTTAGAAGCATCTCCACTTGCCGACTCAGCTTGGGATCTGAAAGTCAAGCTGTGCATTTTCTGGCTCGTACAGCTTTGCCATTAAAGCTCCATTACATCAAATTCTACTCACAATTAAACCTTCGAAAATAAATTTTCCTCTGAGTTTGCAAAGGAATAGTTGAGGAGGCAGCATTTTGGTCCTGGAAGTGAAAAATATTTAACAACTCTTTTGGTGACACATGAGCCAGAATGGAAAAAGCTTTTTTCTCATGCCTTTGTCAACACTAAGAAGTGAAAGAAAAAAATGTTTTAAAAATTCATTTTAGTACTAAATACATTGAATAAATATACAGACAGGGAACAGATCAACTGAGTGAAAGGATGCAACTTTTTGACAGTCACTTTTCAGAATAAAGACACATTTTAAGAAAGACACAGGTGTGTTGGAATAAAGAATTTTCTTTTATATGTGAAGGTGAGTCAAACTGTCTTGGGACTTCATTTGCTTAACTGACAGGCAGAAAATAGGATTCTGGCTAGTACTGCAGCTCCTCTACCTTCATATGGGAGTTGAAATTGAAAGTAATAATGAACTGTAATGTTAATCACTCCTTTATTAGAACAGGGACTGAGGATCAAGGGGCCTTAGTTCTTTTTTTGAGTCTTTCATTGAATTGTTAGCTGATGTGAAAAATATTAACTGAAATATTAGTTTGATGGTACCAATCACAAAATGGTACTACTTGGTCCTGTCCCTCAGTGTCAGTGCCAGGCTAACAGCCCAGCACAGCCAGAAAAACAGGCATATATGCCCATACACAAACAGGGCACCCCTTTACATTATTTCTCACATAAGCACAGTGCGAAGACATAAGTCTACTTATAGAAAGTGTAAAACACCATTTCAAAGCACCTGGTGTCTGAGAAAAATGTTCAACAGTCCCTGCCAGTCCCAATATTTTTTCCTATGGCAGCATCTCTGTTTCCTCGATAAATTTTTTCCAGATTTAGTGTGATAACCAGGACAAACTGCTACAGGGCCTACTGTGCCTCATATGCAGGACATATCTCCCACATTATGAAGGAGGTTTAACCTTGTTAGAAATGGAAGGACTTTGTTGTCCTGGGATCCCATATCACTGGGGACAGTGGTGAGCACTAACAGACTGAGGGAAAATTTCTTTATCCATCACTGTTGTTTCCTGAAGCTGCAGCAGCAGATGCTGCATATCGTGACTGTTTTCAGAATAAAGCTTTCAGCCAGGCTTCAGTCCTAGCATTTTTCATCCCTCTCAAAATTCTTCCCAAGCACTGACAGCTAAGTTGGATGTCCTGTGCCTCTGAATGAGTAGCAGTCGGTCTATTGGGCATGGCTGCTGCAAATCTGAGTGTGGTAGTGTTACCCACTGCAAATGGCTCATGTATTTTTTCACACTTGTGCAATGGTTAGGCTGACCCACCTGATATTAAGATTTACAAAGAAAAGAAAGAAAACAAAAACATTTCAGAGAAAAAAACCATGGTTCTTTGTGCACTCAGTACTTATATGCAATCCTTTTACTCATTCAGGCCTACAAACTGGATGCTAAAATGCTTTCCAGGAATGATCTGAATCGAAACTTTGGAGGATGCTCATGTTTTGATCCTGTTTCAACTTTTTTGCAATCACATCAACCACCTGCCTTCCTTGAGTCTCTATTAACTCAGCTGGACTCCTTTTGTTTTGGTAAAGTTGAGGATTTCAATGAAAACCAGATGTGCTGTGTGATCCAAACTTTCCTGGGTAAATAAATGCTCACTCTGTTCCATCCACTTAGTTATAATACACCAAACCATCTCTAATGGAAATGCTTTCACAGGCCATTTAGTAAAAATAAGGTCCCACTTCTCCTAGAGAGACACTCATCCTCTGTGCTAATGCAGGAAATGGTGGCAAGAATCACTGTACCCTGGTCAGTGCCTGTTCTTCCCGTGTGCTGTGGTGAGGTCTTCTTAGAGGAGAAAAGAGCTTAGCAGAGGCCATGAAAACCAGGGAAAAGCCTTGAGTGGACTCTGCAGTGTAATTTAGTGTAAACATGAGGAATGTGGGAGGAGATTGTACATGGAGGTGTTGGGAAGAGAACATGTAGCAGTGTGGATCAATCATGCAGAAGAGCGGGGCCATATCAGCAAGCAATAACAATAGGAATATTTGCAGACAAAATGTGCTGAAGAGCAGCATTTTCCTGCCTTCTTGGTAGTCCACCTTTTCCCCCACCCCCAGGCAAGGAAGCCAGATGTCCCCGAAAAACAGTTCATTAAACGGATGTAACAAAAGACAATTAATTCTCAGTGGCAACATTTGGTACTGCCGTTGGTAGTGTTCATGTCACAGACACCCAACCCCATGGCAGCGGGGGGATTGCTGAGATCTCATAAACAACCAGTCAGGTGAAGCAGCAAATGCAGGGTCCCCAGTACACAGTTTACAAAACCACCCTGGTCTTTTACTCCTTCAGCTCTCGCAGTCACCTCTAGGAAAAAGGTGACAAAGTGCTGCTTCTGGTTAGGATGCAGGAATCAGGAAGCTAAAAAAACAGCACTGTGGTAACTGAGAGCTGTCTCCCTGGTCTTTGACTAGTAGACAATGTTTGTGATGGCTTCATTCAGCACTTAACTAAAATTATTTGTATATGAATAAACAATGCTCATTATTTTAGAGAGAATGTGACAGTCCTTTGCTCAAGGAAGAAATAAGTATTCCAGCCCCTCTCTGCTAAAGAGACTATGGCTTTTATGGCCATCCCTAAGATCAGTGCTCTTTAGCATAAGACAGAACTGACCATAGCATTTTTTTAGCAAACCCGTGAAAATATTTTTATTCCCTTAGACTTCCAACATAAACAGATTCTGCCTAACCATGTTTATAACACTTCATACTAAGCAGAACTGAGAATCTTAGAAGACAACAGCAGGCTCTTCCAGGCATTAAATTAAAATCACTTTATGTAAAAAAATAAAGAATATGTATACCTTTCACTGTATTCCAGTTGTAGTTGACTGCAGTCCACTTGCTCTTGCTGGCAGCTTTTTATTTTCAATATTTAAAAAGGCTTATTAAGAAGTTTTGCATACAAATGCAGACCATCTCCATGAGTCCCCAGAAGAGCTCCAACAGCAGGGAACCAGCTGAGCTCTGTGAGTGGTGGGCAGCAACTCTGCCTTTGAAAGCAGGGCACTGCTGGCCCTGTGTGCCCTGTGTGCCCTGTGCAGTCATCGTGGAGAGGCAGAGGCTGCCTGGGCACAGTTTTGCTGTTCTCTGAGCTCACAGGAGCTCATGATGGAGCAAACTCTTGTGAGGCAGCAGTTTTTATCCCACAGCTCTCGCTAACTTATGGAATGAGTCAAAAAGATAAGTTGGAGCAGGAACCCGCACTCCATGGAGGCAAAATACTCCCAGTCAGCTTCAGTGGGAAGGGGCTGGTTGAACCTAAAGATATCCAGATGATTTCTTGTACTCTTTTGAGTGACTCTGCTCGTCACTTCCTTCCCAAATGTTTGTTTCAAAGCCCCACATGAACCTGATATGTACCAGCGCCTGTGCTGGTTGGGATGTATCTTCTCTGAGGAATGAAGAGTGGGGTGACAGTTACCTTGTCATACATAATTGTCAGTGATAGGCAAGACCCAAGCTGCCTGTGATGTTTTGTGGGAGAATTTTACAGAAGAACATTTTGGCAAGAACAAGGAGGGAGAACAAGGGAAAAATAATCCATACTGTATGTAATCTCTCAGGGAATATGTTTGGGAGGCTCATAGAAGAGCTAGGAATGGAGAACAAAGCAGAAAACAGCTTTTTACAGTCATATCCATCCTTGGAGGGAGTCTTCCCCTCTAACCCCTAATTTCGCCTTTGTCCCTTGCCTCCAGTGGGACCCAGTAAAGCTCAGGGACCAGCAGGGAGAGAGGGCACAGGCTCTGTGCACTGCAAACCCTGACAACCTGTCCTCATGGGCAATCTGAGCATCCATTCTCCTCCCCATCCTCACTCAGAGCAGCTCCATTAAAACAGGCATTTGCAAAATGCTGCCTGCTGAAAGCATGAGAATTGATCTCTCTGCACGATATGCCTTAAGGCCAGTAAAAATTAGTTTTCCCATTCTGCAAAGAAGGAAATGAAAATGGTTAAGTGACTTGCTCAAGATTGAAGAGGGAGCCTTTATTGGAGCTTGGAAGGAACAATGGAAATCATACAATTTATTTCTTAGGATGGATCCCTTCTGAAAGAGCCACACATCTCATGAGACCCTCCCTTCTGCTCAGAGAAGGACAATCACAGCTTTAGTCAAAGAGGCAGAAGTGTTTGGTGACATTTCTCTTAGTCCTGAGGTCTCAAACCTTTTCAGGCTGACTGAAAAATATCTGGACTTGACTTAAAAACAATGGGAGCTCTGCTTCTCACAGAACACAAAATCCAGCCCCAGACATCCCCAGAGAGGCCATGAACTAAATGTGGTCAGGGGAAAATACGAACGGTTTTTAATCTAAGGCTTTTTTCCTACCAGATCCCAAAATGCTGGTTTAAGATTGATAAATTGAAGATTAGAACATATATAGAGTTTTCAACAAATTATTCAGTCACGGTGTATTGAAGGATTTTTTTAATGAGAATTAAATGCATTTTTAGAAAATATGTAATGTCTTAGAGCCACTCTGGAGCTGGAACAAAACATGTTTTCTTTATTTAAAATGTAATTTTTATGGATGCATTAGACTTGGAGCCAGAGAAAACATTTTTAACTGCTGAGGTTTTACAGCCACTCTAGGGTTAGGAAAGAAAGCTGAAAAAATATTCTGCCTGGCAGATTTTTTAACGCTTCATTTAAAAGTAAAATAAAAAATATTGTAACTTTTCCACCTGTACCATAGTTCATCCAAATGAAGGAAACACCATCCCTCTCTGCTGCAATGAGCCCAAATTCAAGATAACTTGTCTTGTGTGAAAAGAAGATGCCAGCTCTGGGCTGAGAACAACAGCAAAGGCACTGGGGCCAGTCCTTGGTCCATAACAATGATGAGTCTCCTTGTTCAACTGCAAGCCTCAGTTTCTTGCACATAAAATGCAGTGAAAATGTTCTTCTTTCTATCTGATTCATTTAGGTGTGTTGGGAAGTAATTTGGGCTGTCACTGTGTCTTTATATAATGCTTTTTGTTGAGAAACCTTCAGAGATACCTACCTTTTGACATAATTCAAGGCAGTTGATGCCAGTCTGAAAATCTCCTTCTGAAGGTTAAAATGTGCTCATTTGCTTCATCAAGTAAGTTAAAGAGCATAATATCTTGAGTTGTTAAAAATGAACAGTTTCCCTCTCTAAGTTTTACTCCCTGGAGAGGACCTGAAGAAAGCAAACAGGATCTCCCAAGCTTCAGCATGTTAGGAAAGCCCAGGGCCTGCTACATGCGTTGCAAAGGGAGAGACACGTGCCAGACTTGTCTATAACTTACAAGTTATTATTGTTATTACTTGACAGCCTACTAATCATGACTAAAAGAGGCTTTCTCTCCACGTTTCTAGGCACATATTTTACATGTTGAAATTCTTGCACGTGGAACCTGAAGGTGCATCAGTGAAAGCAGACCCTACAGATGAACATACCCTATATGAAAAGCCAGAGGAACAGACATAATTTTTGTTTATGTGCAGAAAGGCATTAATCTCTTCAGGTGAGTAATTGTGTGCTGTTCTCCCTTGCTCATATGAGGGCTTGTACTGAAATAGTTTAATTTCATACAGGGTAAATCAGAAGTCGGGCATCTTCTCCTGCACTTTTCTCAATACAGGGTGGCTGAGATTTTATTTCTGCATAGAACTTTTAACTACATTTCTTCTGAAATGTGCAGGTTCTTGAGTGGGTTGCGTTTGTCTGTAGCACATGGTAAAATGCCATTCTCACAGTGTGATTGTGTAGCCCACAGAAGCAAAGAAAATAGTTCTGAAAAGAAGCAGGAAAGGCCATCTAATCCACTTCTTTGCTTCATGGGAAGATCACTGTTAGCAAATTACACCTCATCTGACTTCTCTCTGAAAACAAAAAAATAGCTCTATGTAAAGATGATAAATTTTTTTTCTCTTTCAACTGCAGAAGTGACTTCTGAGAGGTAGTACAGTCCACCATCCCTCAGGATCTGAGGTCTGTAGCAAGACATCAGGTAATCCTTTCATCTTTCCGCGTTTTCATCTTGCACTTTTTACACTGTGGACAGTCTTATCCAAGGTCATATGTAGATTACTTTTACAATCACTAATGAAGACTTGTTTTACTTTATCGTCAGTTTTTACTTTGGGATTATAGAATGTGTGCTGAATTCATAGTATGGCTTTTCATAAAGTACCTGGAGATTTCTTGGCATTATGAGGCGCCAGAGAATTTTGGGGTGCTTTGTACTTTAGGAGACAACCAAAATTGCCAAGCAACTGCTCATTGGCAACCGTCAGAGCCCTCGTAATTAAGGGTCCAGATAGACCAGGGAAAGAAATGAAGCAGCTACACATATGGCTTCAGGAAGATGGGTAATTTGAGGCAAAAGAGAGGGAGGTGAAGGTGAGGAGAGGTTCATATGGGTAACAGTCTTTAAAGAAAAGGATGGAATACAGAAAGTCAAGCCACTGGAAAGGTTTACTGAGAAACTGAAGACAGCCAGAGGAACAAAAGGTGTATGCTTTTCTGAGCAGAAATTTCAGAGAATAGTGAGAAGAGGATGAGGTTCGTTGTGGGAGCACCATGGAAAATGGAAGTGGATTTCACTTACAACGTGACTGCTGCCCTGTCTGCTGTCCTGTCTGCTGCAAAAGCTGAACCCAGGACCTAGAGGAAATGGCAGCCTGCATCATGGATGCTCTTGGACATCCTTGTGAAAAATAAAATGAAAATAAAGGGGAAAATATGTGAGAAAAGCAGGGAGACAGAAATTTAAAAGCAGCAGCAGTGAAGGGACAAGGCAGTTTACTTTTGGAGTTATATATGAATGTTGTCTCCTTTGCAGTAAGCACCAGAACTGCTCAGCTTTGCTTCATGGTTCTCACACCTATTCTGCTCATGAGACAACACTTTAATATCACCAGATGTAACCCAGATGGTACATATTAATTTATATATGGATGCTGGAAAATACATATATACTTCGCATTTGAAGTCTTTTAAGTATGATTTTTATATTCATTGGAAAATTGTTCATTTTTATTTGAGCCATAAGGCAGCTAAAATACAACTCCCAGGTGAATGAAAATTTATCTATTCCACCCTGAATGATTCCAGGTTTCTGTGAGACTGCTTTCAAAGGTGCGTGATCACTTCATTTCAGAAATGATTCTCACTGGCTCAACAACAATGCGTTACTGTCAAACGTCCGTTATTATGCTGAATGGAAATGTTGGGGAGATAAATTTAGAACATCTTTCATCTCATTTTCAATACTAACAACTGTTCCATATACTTGCCAGCAGACCCAAGTGTATGACAAAGTAGAATGCCTTAATTTAAACATTTAATTATTTTTCTGAGTCAAACTTGATTTAATAAGTAATGATAATTGGAGTCGGACATGATCTGTAGATAATCAAGCAATGGAGATCGCTCATCTGAGAGAGCTGGAAGAAGTGGTGGTGGCATTTGTCATAATAATCTATGCAACATCAGCACCAGTATTTCCCCAGTGTTTGGAATCACTGAGAAAAGGTGATGAAAAAAGAAGAAAATATACAACTACAGGTAGAATATCAAAACGGTATTAAGGAACAAACTGTGCTTCTTTGTTGGTAGCTCCCAGTTCCTTCCATCCCTCCACTCCATTTCTTCTTCTCTGTTTCTATCCCAAAGTGTACACCATTTCTGCAATTGTATTTTCTAAGCTCAAAACTGGACTCCTAAATGCTGTGTTTCTGCCAGAGAAGGACCTTTGGCCCCAGAGAGCAACAAGGAAAAAGTAAGCACTTAAAAATATCAATAAATAAATACATTAATTTTTAAAGCACTAACCCACAGAATAGTCTGCTATTATTTCTGTTGTATTAAAGTGGTCATACAGAAATGAACATGAACCCAAAACATGAACTTTGTACCCTTAAGAACAACTGGAAAAGGAAATGTCAAGCCGTTCTTGTCAATCATTGCCACAGATATGCATTATTCCACTAGACTAGTGAAAACCCTTTCCTGCAAAGACCATCTTTCCATCAACAAAGCAGACAGTGAGGCTGGTGCAAGGGTGGAAAGTAGGCTTCAGTGTGTGTATCTGAAATGCTCCCCATGGGATGCTCATCTCACCTGCTCCCAACTGCTTCTCTCCCAAAGTTCCTCAAACCTCAGACCGACTCCTTTCCTTCCCATCAACACATTCAAAGTGTCTTCACTCCTACCAGCTCCTCTCCCATAAGCATTCTGTGCTTATCAAAGGTGGTTGGTTCTCCTTTCACATCTACTAGGTGCAAATTTCCACTCTTATTTGATGCAAATCTGGACAAAATTAAAAGTATTCAAAAAACATTAAGCTATGTAAGTGGTTAGCATGATTACACTAGAATAAACAACGAAATGACAAATCATTCTTGCTACTTCAGGATGGAAAGCACTACTAGTTCTACATCTTGGGCAGAGACTTCTTCTACAGGTATATTGTTCTATCATTACCTGGTGCAAAGATATTATGCACCTTGAACAGTTTGCTGTTTGATGCTGTCAGAGAACAGCCACTGGATTAGATGAATTGTTGGTCTGATGAGATAGAACAATGCCTTTACTCCATCCCATGGGCCCCATAAGTAATCTCCTCATGAAATTATATTTAGCTACTTCTTGTAAGTCACTACTACTTCCAGTTGTTATTTTCTGAGTTCTTTTTGGTTTGCGGTGTTTGGTATTTACAGCATTCTTTTGGTAATGCCAAACTCCAGCAGAGTATTCTAGGTATATTCATTAGGTACAGCCATATCTGGAGAAAGTACCAAGGGACTTCCCAGCAGTAGACAATTAATGATTATTAGGAGGACTCTAAGGTATCCTGCAGTAGCAATGGCACATATTTTACAGCAATCACTGCCCAGTGCTTTGGAAACAATCTCTCTCCTGTTATGCTGCTGCCTGTTAAATATCTTGGCATTTATCTCACAGCAGAGGCCATTCGCCTGTGCCAGGGTTCTGTTCCATTGACAATGCCTCTTAATTGCCTTGTTGTTTAAATAAACAAGACAAGATAATTAAGCGATAATGACAAAGAAATAGGATGTTAGTGATAATGGGTGGTAGATCCCTCTTCCACTCTAACTTCACTATCTAGAACAGCCCAAACTCTCTGCCTGCATTAAATCTCACAGCAACCTTCCGAGTTTTGAAAGAGCCCTTTCATCCTTGCTGTTTGAATAACTCAATAAAAGTGAAAAAGTCTGGAGGAAGAATTCAAGACTGGGAAAATGTGAGGATAAGGTGATGCAAAGGTTTTGGAAACATAGGATGTACCTGTGGCACAAAGAAAAGCAGTTCTGCACAGGGAAAAACCCAGGAGGAGAAGCTGCCTGCTTGCTGCTCCAGTGTTCCTGGCAGCCCAGTAGGAGCTGGACCGAGCTGATCTGTTTCTGCTCCCGACCAAAGCTCTTCAGCCATGTGGTCTCCCCAAGGGCTGGGCAGCAGGAATGCCTCCCTGCTGATGCCAGCTACCTGGGCTGCTGTTGCACACGCTCTTTCTCAGTGCCTCTGCTCACACTTCACCTTGCTATTCTCTCATACTGGGGACTAATCAAAAAGGACGACTTTGAGCAATCCTTTAGGCAAAGATTAACCAAAACAGGATTTTCAGCTATTTGGCTCTAGGAACAAAGCAATTTTAAAGTGTATTCATACACTCGGGACATTTATGAAATAGACTGGTGGTCTTTTCCATTCATTACTTTATTTCCTCAACTGGAGACAATAGATGAAGATACAAATCCCAAAAGATTTGATACAGAGAAATCTGGAAGTATTTTTTGTGTCTGGGATTATTTTTTTTTTTGACAGCCTACTAAGAAGACTGGAAAACTGCAGATGGATGGATCTCATTTCTTTTCTGAGATTTTTGGTTTATTTTGGTACTTATTGGTGTGTACAGTTGACAGAGACCAGTTCTGCATATGATGATGCCATTGTACATTTCAAGGTATCAGAACAATCTGTTCTGGCAGAAACACGTAGCTGAGCAAAGAGTGGTAGTGAAAAGAAAGAGAAGTTCCTTTGAACTTCTTTGAAGTTCCTGTTCTCTCTCCTGGCTTCCAGCTTGGCTGTACACTTTGCTTCAAAGACTAAAGCAGTATCATAACAGATTTGCTTCCAATTTTCTCAGTTCAAACATCTTTCCTGCTGGTTATTGATATTGATCTGACAAGCTCCATGAGAGGCTTTCAGGGCATTCTTAAAACACTTGTGTTGGCCTCAAACTGCTCAGGCTATTTGAATGTAAAAAAACACTATGTAGACCAAGGGCCTGCTTTAGTGTTTGTCCTAGAACAGATTACACCTTACCAAGAAGGTTTTAATACTGGGATTAAAAAGTGAATTTTTGAGACAGAGGTGCAATGTTTGCTCCACAGTCATGTCTGCCTATGCCACGAGCCAGGAGCTATGATGGACTTGAATGACTGGCTATGTAGTCTTGTCTGTTACTCAGACGTTGAAAACACGAACAGAAATGTAGAGCAAGCTTGCTGAATGCTGATTTCTTCAGCTACTGATTATTGCTTTACGGTCAATCAAAGGAGGGGTTAATTTTGGAAATTAAGGAAATATGAGAAAGACTGCCTCTGCTGTAGCAGTAGATCTACCAAAACTCAAACTCTCATCAACACTTTCCACCCGGCTTCTGGCAACTGACAGTGGTTTGTGTCAGGCTGGCCTGGAACGGGTTGAAGAATGAGTGCTATCTTCAAAACAGTTTTGCTAGGACTGAAGTACTTACATGATGCTGCAGAGACATTAGGAAATTCTGTAGGTATTTTGATCTTCGGTATTTTGCTAGCCATTATCTTCAGGGTTACAGGTCAGATATCTGGGTTGATGAATAGGTAGCTTTCATGAGGGCTGGGCTTGTGTTAGAGAGGCAAATTATACTGCAGCTCAGAAAAAAAAATGAACTGTGGAATATTTCCATGCAGCAGAGTAGGAAGCTGGTTTGTTGACATTGAGGAATATGACTAAATCAGTACCATAGTTTGATGGCAGAACCAAACCTGAAACCTGCACCCTTAAGATCCTAGAGACACACGCTGTATGATTGTTCTTTAACGGATAATGATTAGGATACCTTTTCAGGCACTTTGATCAGACAAAATGAGGATACATGTGCATGTATCACTGACACATAAGTGACACATCTGTGTTTGTGTGAGCTGGAAATAACAGGCAAAGAGCTTGTAAAAAAGGGTGTTACTGCACACTACCCCGCTGCCCACGCTGGCATTGCTTTTGTGAAGAAGGCCCTGAGAGACAAATGCCCACTTCTGTGATTTTTTGGAAATAAGAATTGTATTTTTGTCACTTAATACTCATATATTTGATTCTGACTTGCATTTTGAACTTATTCACAGGCAAAGATATGGGTTCATTTTATTCGTGGGAATGGGAACTTATGTTCTTATCCCCCAAGAAATCTCCCAAAATAATAGAGTTGCTGGGTTTTAGAATAAATATTGAGCACTTCATGAGCTAAATATGCCACTATTAGAAAGAAACAAAGAAAAGACAAATAAAATAGAAGGTTATTTGCATCTGATTTACATTATCCTATGAGCATTGATTTCATTTTTATTTCATTCCTCTTAATGCTATTCAGATTGCAGACTGCAACCTTGCTGCAAATTTACAGCTGAGTTTCATTGTTCATTTAATCATCTCAGGTGTTACTGAAATACGGAACACTGGTGCTTGAAAGATTTCCCCTGGGGTTCATGGGAGCTGCCTGTATCCTGAGGCTGGAGGAGGGGGCCTGCAGATACATTCTGGCAGTTGCTGCTCTGAATTTTGATGATCATCTGTTGAAAAATTGCATGGGCTATTCTGTGTCAAGACAATCATTGCTGTCTCCTCCTTTTAGTCAGCAATTTGTCTTCAAGCTTACTGCTTAGGTTATGCCTTTTTCTCCTCCATCCCTAACCCCTTGCTTCGGCTTAAATATTTGCAATAACTCACATTTCCCCTCTCCCTCGTTCCTCTTGTAGGCAGGAACAAACACAGTGTCAACACTGTGCAGATGTGTTTTAACCCAGCAGAATATATTGGTGAGTTTGATGGTGAGTTATGAAATCTTTGTGGTTAGCTCACAACACAAGAGGATTCTTTGATAAACACACGTAACTGGAGTTTACCATGAAGGTATCTTTGTCAGGGAATGTTTTTCTTTCTGTTTCCTGCAGCTTTACTTTCTCTGGTTCAGAAAGTCAAAAAGTTAACAGTCTTGGGCAATGGACAGTACTATCCATGATTTGAAATTCTCTTTTAACTAATACTTTATATTGTTTGCTTAAAATCTACAGTGTCTGCAAGCAACCCCTCCTATAAAATTATTTACCATTTAATATTTGCTGAAAGCAAACACAAAAAACATTATCAGGTTCTAAATTAATATGTTTAAAAATTTAAACAACTAAGAGTTAAAAATATTTTGAAATCTTTGTTTAGCTGTAGTCTGTTTCTATTGACATAGGCTTACAAGAATCTTGTGTCTGGGAGCTCTGATGTTTCCTTTTGAATTTTTCAAATTAAGTTTTGTTCCTGATTTTTGGACAGGGGAAATTGTGATGGCATCATAATGAACAAATGAATGAATACATAAAAATGTAAAAATTTCCCCTTGAGCAACAAATTTGCTCATGTTAATGCTGGAAGAGAGGGTTAAGTGCTATGTGACAGAAACTGTATTAGCTGTTGCAAAAGGAGCTACTCATTTTGATCAACAGCAAAATGTTTGCCTTCGAATCTCCAGTCCCAGTTGGAGCAGCAACCTTTCCCCTATAATTAATTTTTGTGTGCTGTAGTCCATTAGAGAAGAGAGTGACAGCCTCTGGACACAGATTACTGTCTTAGGTATGGCCCAAAGGAACATTATGGTCTTAATTAAAGGTGGCTCGATATGTCAGCCATTGCAATAGTTTAAGCATTTTTAACACTGTGTCAGTACCTAACCACCTTAAAAGAATTCTGGTAGCAAGCAAACTAAGTAATTTAAAGGCAGCTCATGTTCTCTGTAAGTTTTGCAGGACTGCTATTGGGAATACTTGATAATTTATGAAGGCTTACACCACCAAATTAATTACATTTTCCTGATGCCACATGTCTTTTTCATACAAGCTAGCTCTGAATTATAAGTAACAATATTGTCCTTGTTCATTCCTTCAGTACAGGAGACAGCTTACTAATAACACCGGTAGAATTCAGTTGCTGTATTTTAGAAGTGTCATTTATTAAACACTGCTACAGTTAAGGTGGTATATGCTCCTCTAACATTAACCCTGATTTCTGCTGTGTGTATTACTGCACCTCAGTTCTGAGCCTTTGGCATGAGTTTGATATGGGAGCATTTTTTACAGTTTAGAAAAAATAAGTTCTGAGGAAATGACCAATGCAGAGACTTGCTGTGATGTGCAGGAGGTATAACACCATGCATTCTAGTGTTTTATGTGGGAATGAGGTTGTACTTCAAGCCACTGTTCTGACAAACAAAATAACCTTGGTGTCCTTACAATAGGGGCAACTCATTATCAGTGGGTTCTTCTGAGGTCCTGCAGTCTTGAATCGTGCTTGGGTTTTACAAGGCAGATACTTCTTGGAAAGTCTGACAAACTCTCCTGATGTGTTTGGCTTAGAAAAAAATGAATGTTTTTCAATTTTTCTTTAAATTAAAATAAAATCAGTTTCAATAGGTGGTATATGAATAGAGCTAACACCTAAACCTCAATTGGCAAGGAGAGAAATAAATGGACCATCTGTTTTCTTTAATAAGATTTTAGAATATTGAAACTTTTTTTTGTGCCTCTTCCATTTTTTTTTTCTGATTTATATCAAGATGATAGAAGAGCATCTAGGGCTGCTTTTGGAATAACTTCAAGTCAGTGATTTGTACAATGAAACGATTTTTTCCCATGATTTGCTATTACTTGAAATAAGAATTAGATTTAAGAAGAAATTCCAAGAGGAGAATTTTTCACAGGAAATCTCATTTTTCTGCTGTTCCTTTAAATACTGAAGTTTGATCTGTGAAAGAAGCATGCTGTTGTGAATTTCCATCAGACTCTAAGTGGGATTGGGGTGAAAAGACCCTCTTTCACCTCAGTTATTGGAAAATGCATCTGACAAAAACCCAAAAGGTACGGTGAAAGCAGTATGTATAGATATGCCCTTTTTGGAACATGATGGAGGATCTTGCATCGCCTTCCTAGAAGGGAGTGAAAATGTTACTGAACAATGACACTACAGTATCAGTGCAGGAGGAATAACTTTGGACCTCACAGCTCTCCAGCACTTAGGCTTAACACTTTTTCCAGTGAAGAGTTCTGCTCCAGTATTTTCCTTTCTGATTATGGAGCATTATGGAGCCACGCTTTACTTTTCAGCCGTATCAGTCACATGTGTATTAATGGTCAGCTTCCAAATATTACTGATTCTGCAGAGAAGACCATGCTGAACTAACTGTGAATTATGTTTACTGCTGCATTTAGTTTTCAGCTCTGAATAATGTTTGGTCATCTTCACATTATGTTAAGTACAATGGATGTTGAAGGCCTTCCAGGTGGCAACATCTGGTTGTGCTACTTTACAGTACAAAAACTGCCTCAAGGAACTAAGCCTCAAGTAGTTCAGCATCTGTTTCAGGTTGTTTCAAGAGATGGTATACTCCTTGTAAGCTTGCCCATGAAGAATTCTTACATGAGCTTTGATAACAGAAACATTTTTCTGCTTTTTCTGCAGCATGCAGTTAGAAGTTTACTTTCATAAGTATTGTATAAGTAGAAATTTAAATCTATCTGGAAGTGGCTGGTGAAAACTTGTGTTAATTGAACATCAGAAATATTATAAATACTTGCAAGGGCAAAGGTATATTAAACAGCCCTTCACACAGTCAGGACTTTTTAACTGGTCACGTTTTGTCCCCATCTCTGCTCAAAAGTAGAGGAAATCCAGGTCTTTGTCAGCCCATTTAGAAGTTTGCCATCTATTCTCACTCTCTGTCTTCTGATAGTACTAATATCCTTTAATTTCTCTTTACTCAGAGTAAAATTCTCTGTAACAGTTGCAATACAGACAGTAAATCAAACCTTCTTAGAAGACGTTTGGATTTCTGACCAAAAATGAGACTCTCCATATTTCACTCTGTCTTCAACCAATGCCTCCTGAATTTACAGAGTTTGCATACTCCAGATTGATTTATTTTGAGCAAGACCTGAAATCTAACAAATTGGAAAGAACACCAGTTGAATGGCATTATAACTTTTAGTGTGCAAATATAAATTGTCAACTAATGGCTGCCCTGGGTCAGGCTGTATTAACTGGGAACCACAAGATGCCATAACTGACCTGTTTAATCTAGCTAGGCTCAGCAAACAAGAAAGCATTTTGCCTTCCTCTCCTAAAGAGGCAACAAGAAATGACTCAGAATGAATCACTCACTCCGTTGTTCCCCAACACATTTTCAACAATGTGCTATTTGTTTTCAAAGTGTCAGGATGACTCTTTGTCAGGATGAGCTACATCCTCTCATTGTCTCTCCTTCAGTACCTCCAGTGGCTGGGCAATTTTACCCATGGGGAGATTCTTTATAAGATTTAGTTATATTCCCAGCAATTGTCTGACATAGAAAGTGCTGAGGAAGAAATAATGTGAGATCCCTGATGATGGCATATCCAGACTCAACAGTGCAAGCAGACCTGTGCATATCATGGAAGCCATTGCCATAATTGTAGTAGGTGAAACATCCCACACTTGTACTCATTTGAAAGGGAAGGCCAGAATGGCTGGGTATTTGCCAGCCACATCAGGATGTGAATAATTCTCTCAGCTCTATACATAGTCACTCTAGTCCTCCTTAGAGCCACATAGTACTTGGGGTCCAGAGCTGATCTCTACGAAAACAAACAGTCACAGACATTGTATCAAATGTCTCCAAGCTTTATCATACAAGTCTTTGCTGAATCTTGCTGGGAAGCCTAAAAGGTAATTACCTTTACCTGCCCCACTGCTGAGTTTCTGTTCCTCCAGCTGCCCCCGTCCCCTGGGTGCAACAATGAGTATGTGCTGGTCCACATGAGCAGAAGGCTGCTGTGCTGATTTAAAAATCCCCCATTTCCCCATGCCAGTTCTTTTCTGCCAGGGCTGCTGTGGTACAGTGGGAGGGAACACGTGCCTGAGCCTCAGGGCCAGGGTTCTTGCAGCTGGCCAGCAAAGGGGACTGTTTTGTGGCTGAGGGTGGTGCTTGGGGGTGTTCATTGGCATGCACTTCTGCCATCTCTGCTGTGGGGTGATAACTTCTGGCAGATGACTGTGAGCATCTAGAAGCTTTAAAATGTCCCAGAAAATTCCCCATGGGTTGGTTGTCAGTCTTTGCATTGTGCTGCCCTCATTGGTTTCCATGTATTGCTTGTCCTAGTCCAAGCAAAACTGCTGAATAAAAGGGATGTCGTCTGTGGTAAAAATAACATTAATCTCTGTTGGATTATGATTTCATTTCTCTATCTATTAGCCGAAGGAAAAAAAAAACTGCATGAAAAAGGTGTAGCACCTTAGACTCATAATAGACTCATAATAAGAATGTCGTTGTTGTTACAGTGAAATACTCAATAAATAGCCTGTTGGCTGCAATGAAAGAGGAGCTTAGAATAAACTATTCCAAGAAATAGCATTGATATGTCCATATCAACCATGAAGGAATCAGGAGGGACGCATAAGGAGAGTCAAATATTTTCCTGGAACTAATATACAGTTGCTTTGAGCACACACACGCACATGCACAGGAGTGTAGAATCTTTATTTATTGCATTGTCACCAAGGAGTACTTCTAAAATATTATGAGAGACAGATCTGGAAATATATGATTTATCTGGAAGCAGAATGAATTCGATGTGTTATGTAGTTTGGGTTTCAGTGAAGATGTTCCTGTTTTCACACACCAAAGACTGTTATTGATTTGATGCATATACAGAATAAGCTTCTTCACAGCTGTTGAAACTGTGCCCTCTACAAACTTCCACGAATATTTAGATTTATGTTGCCTTTTTCATCACATCAGTGCTATTAGAAGGGTTAGTGATACTCAGGGAAGTGGTTTGGTTTTGCTGGCTCTGCATGAATTGTCTTTTAGGAGAGCTCCTTTGAGTGGGAACAATCTCTTTTTAAAGTATCATGTGTGATCTGAGCCTTAGAGAGTTGCTGGAATGGACATGGAGATATGAAGCAGTTTGTTAATGTCTTTGTGATAAAGCAGAAGGCAGCATTTTGGCCTTCTAGATTCTGAGGCTGCTTTTTAAGCTCTATTTGTGTGTCATATTTTACTACTGGCTACCCCATACACAGCATACTTCTCACATGGTTTGCACAGAATTTTAAGAAGAAAGAATGAGGATTTCATTAAGCCTGTTTTGTGGTCAAAAAATGTACCTCATTACCTTTAAACTCTGTGCTAAAGTTGAGTTGACCATGCACAAATAGCTGATTGTTCCAAAGCTTTTTACAACTCCTTGCTAAAGGAAAAAGCTGCTATTCCATTTGTTGAGTTCCTTAGCTGTATTACTTTATGCTTTTTTTCTGTGACAATTTTTTGTTACGGTTTATTTTCATTTTATCTAGAAGACCTCTGACAATGTGCAGTCCAAATAATTCAAGTCCCTTAGTAATTCTGCCACATCTGTTGTCAGCAGGAAATAAGTGTTTGAGAAAAAAGGTGAAAGTCAGTAGCAGTGTTTTTTCCTCATAAGAGTCCAACATGAGAAGCTCTGAGCACAGTAGTTTTGCTGAGAATTGCCTGAGAGACTTGATGAAGATTTGTCCTTTATTAATATTTCTGGTTTCTGGTCTGTGGGCAGTTATGAAGAGGTCAGTGATCTCCCCCCCATCAGACAGGGAATGGACCTCTTCGGTTCAGGATGAGCAATTGGGTTTTCCTCCTTAAAAAGACAGGTGAAGAGGAGAGAAAGTCAGATCTGCTCCTGCAGGTTAATCTGTGGGGCAGTCCCAGTGACAAAAGCGCAGAGGTGTCACAGTCTCACTGCTCTTGGAGCCATAGGAGCCCACTCTCTTCTGAGTGCACAGCCTGCTGATGTGTCTCAGTATCCTCTCTATTGCAGTACCATCACTCAGAATATTTGAATTTGTAATAATCTGTGCTTTCAAATGTCCAGTCATACAGCTGAATGCTCTGACGGAGTCAGCATCCTTTGGCTGGAGGTAAAGAATGTGGCATTTGGGCATTGCCATGGGATGGTGACCAGGTTATCCTGTGCTTGGCATCGCAGTGCAACGTGTGGCTGTTGGGTTGGTGAAGAAGTGCTCGTGACCTTTCCTACCCTTCTGGATCCTTCTCTGCCGTGCTTTCTCTGCCCCCCTGCCAGGCATCATGCATATGCTGGAATAAGCAGGTGGGAAGAGGAAGATCCCCTGCCAGCAAGGTCCTGTTTGTGTGTTGGGGAAAATCCACCTCTAGCCTTAACCACTGATGAAGAACGTGGTCAATTCAGAATTACTCCTTATACTTTGATTTCTGGTGGATTCAGCACCATAGAAATCCTCTGTTCTGAGTCTTTCACCTTTGCTTCTCCTCTGCGTTTGGACAGAGAAGGATTTCTTTCTCTTGCTGGCTAGAGGAGGTGAGGTCAGAAGGAGAAAGAGCTTGGGTGGCCGAGTCACAGGTGGCAAAAGAGCTGGGGAGGGTCTCCAGATGGCTGACGTAAGGGTTCATAAAGTGATGAGGACCCAACCCGCAATGTTCCTTTAAACCTAAATGTTTGTGTGTTACCAAGCCATCATATAAAACTATATAAACATTTTCACATGCTGAACTACAGATTAACTGTGGCGCTTACGATGATAATTAAAACCACAAACACAACATATTGTGAAAAATTCCACATGCACATTTAAGTTCCAGTCTTACAGTCAGGGAAAGGCATTACTGAGTTTCTCTTGAAAGTTGTTCTTTGTATTCAGCACATCTTAGGAGAAGCTGAAGGTCTTGCAGGATTGAGAATCACTATTTGTAGAATGTGGAGAAGGTATTTCATTATTTCTGGAGGTGTTGTTTAGATCAGGATTTTTTGTTAAATACTTTTCAAAGTGAAAGAAACTGACTTAGGAGTTTGGTGTGATCTGTATTTAGTATTTCATATCAAATGCTTAGACAGGAGCCTTTAATTCTTGATTATTTCAAGCCATTAAGAGCAGTGTAAATCTGTAGGGGTGGGGGAAAAATTAGATTTCAAAAGTATGTTTTATTTTGAGCTTGTAACTTTTTATTTAATTTTTGCAAAAGCAAGGCAAATGTTTCTGAGTGTTGCTTTAACTATCTTCCTTTGGGGATGGTTTGTCATGTTTGTTTCCTGTGCCACAAACTTTTCTGTGCAACACTGAGTCTACAGCTGGCTATCAGAGCTGAGTGAGCCAGGAGGTTTGCTTGGGCTACTGCTGTTCCATGATGAAACACCAATTACTCTGAAAGGTAATAGCCACATCAGCAGCTGAAAAAAATAAAACTGGACCATGAATAATTAGTTTTGTGTGTGTATTTTTGATTTTTTAATAAGTCTCATAATTTTTGAAATGTTTGAGATGTGTTTTTGAATGTTGGTGGTAAATGAGACTAGAAATGAGGCAAGCAGCAGTATCCTCTGCAAAGTAGCTGAGAGGCCAAGACACAGAGGTGGTGACTCCTACCAGCAGAATAGAGATGGGAGGGTAGCTGCCTGATGTAGGTAAAAATATAACCTGGTTTGCTTAAACTGCAACTCAAAATGAGTCTTTTGACTTCTCCAGCCTCATCAAAGTGTTTGTATTCTAATGTGATCCTGCACTGATCTTATCTATTTCGCTGATATTTCTATTTCTAATTTTGGGCCTAATTCTCCACTAAAGTTATGCCTGGACAGTGCAAAGTGGCACAGGAGGAGAAAGACTGAGACCAGCTCCGAGCAAGCAGGAGTATCTCCATTGCCCAGCACTGCACTGGGTTGTCAAAACTGTTGACAACGTTGGGGATGCCATAATGAAGGCACAGTGTGGATGGGGCTGGTTCAGGGATCTTTTCACAAAGTGCTGGAGAGGTACCTAAACTACAGCAGTAGCAGCCCAAACAACAGTAGCAAAATTTAATGACACCGGGAAACTAGTAAAAATACCGCAGTTGGTGGGGTTTTTTCAACAGTCAGAAGTGTTCAAAATTAGCAATGTTGAATAAATAAAAAAGAAAGAAAGAATGACTTAAAGTGTCATAGGTCATGTTTAAGATTGAAACAGAGAACCTAGGGTATTTCAATTCTTAAATATTTCTTGGTTTTTTGTAAAAAATGAGCCCTTTATCTGCTATAAAACATTTTGTCCAAATTGTTGATCCTATTTTTAAATTTTGTTTTATGCAGTGTTTTCTTCTCTGTTGAGTTTCTGAAAATTTTCAATTTTTTTTTTTTTCATTTTAGGTTCTCCATAAAAAACCATCAAAAATGAGCAAAGCCATATTTCTTCCCATTAATTTTTTTTTTCACACAAAAGTTAATATTTTAAGAAATTGACAACAGTTTTTGTGAAATAATTACACTTCAGGGGGAAAAAAAAACCCCTTACACACAAAAAAAGAAGTGATACTTCCATAAAAAAAAGATGTGATGTTAAATTCTGAGCAGCTGCAATCCAAAACAACACCTTACAGAGTGTTGAGAAATTATAGCTACAGAGTCAGCAAAACACAGGTGTAAAGGGCTCCCTCTGTGGAGCACAGCTAACTGCGATGTTTGCTGTGTATTTGCATTTATTGGGATGTTGTCTTGGGAAGTCTTGCTGGCGATCTTCTTCGGGAACCTGAATTCAGAGTAAGAGAACGCTGGGCTGTTCAGCTTGAACCTTGCACTAAGCCTACCCTGACACATACCATTATTATTACTATTATTTTTAGGTCTGGGCTGTGGGGTTTTTTTGCTCTGCATTAATGCAACTAAGATCATAACAGCAGCATATGCACAACAAAGCTGCTAACCACGGAAATATCAGGCTTACAGCACTTCTTTGCACCACAGTTGCTTATCAATGAAGCGTGTATATAGCCTAATTAACATAACTGGAATGACTATAATTATGCTATCATTTTGTTTACTTTAGCACATTCTGTTGAGGTATATGGGTAGCAATATTTGTTATTGAAATATTCCCCCTTGCTACACTCAGGCTGTTTAATTATCCCGTTAGTCTATTTTATTTATGGTGTGATTTAGTTGCTTAAAAGTGAGGAAAGTGTTAAAGTCCACAAACTCTTGGCTTACACAATCTTCTCTACTTTGGATCTTGGACACAATCTGACAAAGCTTTGAGTAGTTCTCACTCATGCAAGTAAGGCAGTCCTGTTATAATTAATGTCACTATTGTCTTAAATAAGGCTTTGGAGGAGAGAAGACTAAAAATAAAAATAATTGATAACATGCACAGCTAAAAGCCTTCAGGCTCCCATTTGAGAAAGTGCAATGCAAGTGAAGCTGTTAGTTTGGGATAGTATTGCCAGACAAAGACAATGAAGAAAAATTGTATAAAATATTTCTTTTACTCTAGCTTAGACTGCCCTACTGAAACCAAGTTGTATCCACTTTTGCTAAAAATAAGATGTCACTCCCAGAAGTGTTTCCAGTGAAGGTTCCTAGTGCAGCAGGTTGATGCCTGCTTCAGCTTTTGTATAGTCCATGTGGACATCTGCATCTTCATGGCTTCAGCAGCGGTGTCACCAGTGCTGGAGTGTGACTGCAGCTCAGGAGAAGCAACCACAGCACGTTCTTATCCTCATGCTCTTGTCTAGGGCAGGAGAAGGGAACGGCCCATAGGACATCAGTCCTTGCTGACAGGCATTTCTGGAGGTCTGAGACTGTAAAAATCAATCCTTGTGATGCTGTTGCCTTGAACTTCTCTCAACCTCATGCACCCACAGCACAGGCACACAAAGCCCTTCCCTGGCTCTCGCTGACAAAAGTGGTGCACAACCAGCTCAACCAGCAGAGACTTGGATCATCAGCTCTCTTGCATTTCACCACGGTTAATGCCTCCCACTTTCTGATGGTGTGCAGAACATTAATAATGTAAGTCATGTTTGTACAGATATATGATTTCCATAATTAGGAATGTCAAGAGTGTATTTTAAGGTAAGGGTGTATAAATTAACACAGACATACTGAGTGTGTTGGCAGTTTAACACACCTCTGAGTGTAGTCCAGGGCCTTTCTTCACATTAAAGGAGTAACAAAGGTTCTCTCAGGTGTCTTGCTGAGTTTGCTGGTTAGCTGGAAATCTCCTTTCTTTGTGCTTTTGATGGAACCAAACAGTTCATGGTAGTGTTTTTACTGGGAGAGTACCCCTTATGTGCAAGCTGTCATACTTACAGTCACTTCTAATTGGAACAACTTTAGTTCTTAAGTTGACACATACCACAGATGTAGTGCCTTCAGCATGTGGCAGGTCAGAGGTGTCCAAATCTTCCCAGGGATCTTCTGATGGAAACTGGATGGTCTGAAATCTTTCCTCCCCTCTCCCTGCCGGCCCGTTTACACACAGACAATATAGATGTCCAATTTAAATGCACCAAGTGTAAAACCATGGAGGGAATTGGCTGTAATTTTTTTCCTGAAAATTGCAGTCACATCACAGTCAAAAGAAGAGGAATGAAGAAGCAGCACATTCCAAGCCCACTGTTAAAGAGGTCTCACAGTAGCTTTGCTGTCCCTCCATGTTTCTTTACCATTCTTGATCAGGAACCATATATAAATGAATAACACTTACATGCAAGATCTCTTTTAAACTTATATCAGCTATTCCTAATAAAAGCTCAATATGTGGAACTTAATCATCTACCAGATGTTTTTATTTACCAGTTATTTTTTATTTAAAATTGCTTGTAGGGCTTTTTAATCACTTGCGTCTGACTTAAATGAGTAGATGCAAATTCATCTCTGAAAATACATTGTTAAAGTGACGCAGTTTTACATAAGAGATTAATTTTATCCACATGTCATATGTTTTTAAATAAAAAAATCTGTTACTGGAGCACAAGCACATATACACTCTCTCTAACCTCTGGCCATCACCATGAAATGAAAAATCAAGGACATAACCTTTGGAGAAAAAGATACACACGACTCTTTCCATCTCATTGCCATCCCAAGGACTTCAGCAGTGAAATGACAGCTGATTGCCTCTCCTCTTATACAGGCACAAAGGCAGAGAGAGGACTGAGGCTCAGAGACAAATATCTCAATGTCCACTGCAAGCGAAGCTTGTGCCTTAAGAACAGCAGGATTGAACTGCTACGTTCAAGTTGCAAGACTAGTCATGATTTTTATCCATCTTCTGCTCTCATCCTCTAATACGCTTGTGACATTTTCTCTCTCATTTCAGCCCAGTAGTTGGTAATAGGGCACACACAAATGTTTTGTGGGCTGTGAAGAGAAGAGACCAAATGTTGTGACATGCTTATCAGTGACCATGACTGTCCTTGCTGATCCTTGTCTTCTACTTCCTTGCTCCTATTTCAGACACTACATATGCAAATATCTTTCTGCTGCTTGTTATGTTGTCTTTGAAGGCTAACCTTTTCTATTCCCAGCTTGTCTTCTCTTAAGTACACTGTCAGTCATGTTAGGGCTTTCTAGATGTGTGATGGTTTAGTGGGTTTTATACAAAAAGGCATTGGTTTGCTTTGCTAAAAACATATGCTTTAATTTTCCATTGTGATTTCTTAAATTCAGAATGCAGAAGAGGAATCCTTCCAGTTTAAACAGCTTCCTCGTATCTTGCAGTGGTGTTCTGGGAACACAACCTCACAGTGTCTGGACATGGGGCCCTGCTGCCTCAGAGAGGTGATGTGAGACCCTTGCTCCTTGAACGAAGAGAGCCTTCTGGGGCTCCCAGCAATACCATGCTGTGAATCATTTTATCATCGCTGTTGTCATCTGGGGGAGCAAACAGGATTTTACCCTTTATTTTAATGGTGTTTTTACTTGCTGCTTGAACTCTTGCCCTCCCTATCCCTTTTCCTACCATAAACACTGCTTCTGCTCCTCTTCCATTCCCATGCAGTCTGCTTTGCCTTTGCCCTTTCTTCTCCTCTTGTACAGCTTGTGTTTCCCTCATATCGGGTTATCTCAACAGTTTGCATTAAACTCCTGTATTAAATGACATGGCATTTGTGCAGCTGCATGCCCCACTCAGCTTTGCTCAATGCCTTCTTTATTTATTCTAGGTGCAGGTGACAGCAGCGCAGGCTGGAGTCACCAGCTGGCACTGTCAGGAAGAGCAATACGTAAAGTTTTCCTTCAACAAGCCTAAACTCCCATGGTCACCAACACCTTGTTTGTGTGAGCAGCCTTGGCTTGGTGAGACCTACTACTGTATGCAACTGGTAAACAAGGAGCATCTTCCTTCAAAGAAGGGTATTTTTGAAAAGTACCAGAATGAGTGAGGGACAAAAACCATGTTAAAGAGAGCACACCCTACGTGCAGCTGACCATGCGCGTGTTTTTGTGAGGATCCCCAAGTCCTGTCCACTGCTGTGGTCACAGAGAAGTGCCTGCAACAGGCAAGACAAGAACAGCAAGTGAGGAAAATAACTGCAGATAACCAAAATCATTGCAAGAACAACCCCTGCCTGACACGCCTTACAGCACAGCACTGAGAGTCTTGGATAAAGAGCCTTAAGGTATGTGATGACCACAAGTGGCAGAGCTATGTGGTGTACTCACATGCACACTTCCCAAACTTTGCCCTTCTAATGTTGACCACTGCAGTGGTGGAAGTATACCTTCACGTGCAATGCCTGCCTCAAACCACTGCCTTTGCCAAGGACAGCTGCTCTGCCAAACACTTCTTTTCTTACCTTAGTCATTTCCCAGCAGACAGGAAACTAATCCTTTCTCAGACCAAAATGTCTCTCGTAATCCCAAACTGAGACACACCATGAATATATTGCATTTTTATTCAAACCAGACATTGTTTAATTGTGTTGTTTTTATCAGCAAATTGCTTTCTTTTTAAAATTCCCATGTGACAAGTCACGTTGTAATGCATTACTTCAGGCTGTATCTTTCATGTTGCATTAGAGTAAGTCGAGCTTAACATGATTTGATGCTTGCAACCTGCTTCAAACATGGCATGTGAAAGATTTGAAAGAGATGTATCTTTCAGGGGAAACAAAGAGTTTATAGATTTCTTTTTTTCTTTCATTCATATTTTTCTCCCTTTTTAGTTTCAAATGGAAGTTAAATAATGGGACTGTTAAAGAAAGAATTAATCAATGCATCTCTTTTCCTACTTGTAAAAATTCTTTGAACTTTCAATTGTTTGTTTGATTTCTGCTTTATATTTCCCAACTTACTGAGAGAAAAATCTACCTAGTGAGTGTTAGCAATAAGTCTTCTAGCAAAGCAGCAATTAGATTGGAGAGAAAATGGTTATACATTCTCTAACGGGTGCTGATAACAGAAGAAACAATGTTACTTTTGAAAGATGAAGGTTTATATGACTAAATCCCACCTGATTCCACCTGATCAGCCTCTTGTATTCTAAGATATTTTTAATTTTCTACTTCAAAGGTGAACATAGCAACTTTATCATATAAATGAACATACTTGCCTAACAACAGTGAGGAAAAACAAAAGTAACCTGAGCTGTTAGAGTAGCTTTAAATAATTGAATTTATCATGTTTAGCACAATAAATTTACACTTAAGCATAGAAAAAAATGCATGTTTTTCTTTGAAAAGTACAAGAGGAATGTTGTAACATTTAAGGTTTTGGGGGTTTTTCCTCCTAGAAAACTGTTTACTCAAGAAATGTTTTCCTGAAACATTTCTGAGCCCAAGGTGGTTTCTCCCAATACAAGTAACAGTATAAACATGTTGGTGCTTGGAGTCTGCCTGAAGAGTTTTCTGCTTTCTTAGCTGCTGATGTTTTATTTTCTCTGAGACTATTCAGAGACTATACAGTCTATAGACTGTACATATTTTTACTATAGTCTATATGTATAATCTATATATATAGTCTGTATATGTACACAATATAGAGACCACATATTAGACTATCGACTACAGAGACTACATATTCAGACTCTAGAGAGTCTATGAGACTATAGTTAAGTATGAACACAAGCAGGTTCGTGATTCACACTGGGCTAGACACTATTGTTTTTATTCCTTCTGAACCATCCTTTTCTGCCCTTTGAGATCACAGCAATTTCAGTGGGATGACTTGCACGAAGAGCTCAGCTCGTTATTCCCACAGGTAACACGTTCCGGTTTTATGGACGTTTTCAGTGTAAGGATCTTTATTTTAGCTGCATATTTAATCTTGTATAGATGCTAATATAACTGCAGCAACCTAATTTTCCATCATTTCAGGTGTTAAAATTACAACTTTAGAAGGCATGCTCTGGACTAGCCAAGAAGCAGAGTCCTAATGCAGGAGCCACAAGGTATTATCATATCATTCCTATGTACAAAATCAGAATTCTTGCCCAAAATGGTCTTTTCTGGTGTCAAAATCTATTAAAATCTGTCTATTCCCTCGAGGGCAGAGGCTCTGCAGAGAGACTTTAACAAATTAGAGAGATGGGCAATCACCAACTCTATGAAGCTTAGGAAGGACGAGTGCCAGATTCTGCACATGGGATGGGGCAACCCTGGATGTACAGACTGGGGAACGAGAGGCTGGAGAGCAGCACCACAAAAAGGGACCTGAGGGTCCTGGTCGATGTCAAGCTGAATATGAGTCAGCAGTGCCCTGGCAGCCAGGAGGCTGCCAACCTGCCTAGGAGGCATCAGGCACAGCATCGCCAGCTGGGCAAGGGAGGGGATTGTCCTGCTGTGCTCTGCACTGGGGCGGCCTTGCCTTGAGTATTGTGTGAAGTTTTGGGCACAACAATATAAAAAAGACATTAAGCCACTAGAGAGCATTCAGAGAAGGGCCATGAGGATGATGAAGGGCCCATAGGGGAAGCCATATGAGGAGCTGAGATAACTTGGTTTGTTCAGCCTGGAGGAGACTGAGGGGAGACCTCATTGCAGTCCTCAACATCCTCACAAAGGGAAGTGTAGGGATAGGTACTGATCTCTTCACTCTTGTGACCAGTGACAGGACTCGAGGAAACAGCATGAAGCTGAGTCAGTGGAGGTTTAGGTTAAACATCAGGAAAAGTTCCATTTCTGGAGGTCCTTTCATTTCTGAAGTTTCCTATAACACAGCTGCTGGAAATAACAAAACAGCAACCTCAATACAAGGGTCAGCACCCAGTATTTCTTTGTAAACCAAAGGGTTTTTATATTTTTGTTTAGACTCCCTGAAGTTGCCCAAATGGCATGTCAAACCAAGAAGTGATGTTATGAGCAGAGGATGTGGTCTGTATCTCATGGGGTTGGTTGTAAATTATTTGGGATAATTTAGATGAGACCAATAAAAGTATTTTTGTTTCCAAAATGGAATATTTTCTATGCTCTGTTTCACAAAAACGAAGTGCTTAGTGAGTTTTTCACTCGCCTAAGAAGTGGTGGGGGTAGAGGTAATGGTATTTTCTAGCTCTTCTACTGATTCATCTGCATTTAAACAGAAAACAAAGATAAATGTAATATTCTTTGCAAATATAAAATTCTAAATGAGAATTTCACAAGCTGGGAGGATACTGAGTTTCACTGCCAACTATTTGAATTAGTAATATAACTCAAGGAGTATTGGCTAGCATAACCCATGGATGTGCAAGTAGACAGTATGTCAAGAACCTCTGAAATGTATGCTGCATTGTTACCATGTGCACTGGGCCAGACTGTCGTAACATCCAATTCCTTGAGCAATAGTTAAAAGCTGTTTACAGCAAGCCAACATAAATCTAGAAAGTCAGCCAGAACGTCGTACTAAATTTTTCCAGAGATCGTGCCAGTGAGTGTCTGCTGTGCTAAGCACCTCGCTAGGTACCCTGATCTGTAGTGCTGCTAATTGCTCCCAGTGCCAGCTCTCTTCATACAGACAGCCACATGAGCAGCAATTATAAAATTGCTACAAAGCCTGGAAGGGGCGTCTGGGAGCTTCCCACTTGCTTGCTGCATGCTGGTGAGTCCTCCTGGTTGTTGCTGGTCACCAAAAGGTGCTTCCCTTTACAACCCCTAAAACACAAGCTCTTAAACAGTCTGTACATGTCTGCTAAGGCACAGCAGAACAGAGTGGGGGTATAGCTCACGTTAGTTCCCTTGTCTTCTGAGTTGTCAAAGAAAAATGCTTTAATGTAAGGCAACTCCTTCAAACCACTCTTACTACAAGCCAGGGTAAGGTAAAAGCCAAACAAAAGTATAAATTCACAACATCCAAAGCTGACTGTTGATGCAAGGTTTATGCAAGTTATGGGCAGAAGAAAGAAAAAAGCACATGGTCTGTATACATGAAGTTGAAATTAAAGTTATTTCTTACTACAGCCAGCTAAGGTGCTAAAGGTGCCTCAGTGCACATCTCATCATTGATTTTGGTCTCCATTGTGCCTGCAATGTCATTGTGCCTACAATGTAACTATCGGAGAGGACCACCCTGGGCGAGGCCATCAGCTCTAAATCACTTTCCAGGGGTCCTTGGTATTCCCATAGATCTCAGCCTTCCCACTCAGGTTCTTCCTTGGAAGTTTGAACAGACTGCTCTCTTTCAGCCCTCTCATGAAAAGCATGATGGAATTTGACTCAATGAACCTTAATCAACTTTTCATGTGATGTATGCAAATTTGCCTTCCAAAAAACATATTGGAAGTTCTAATCTTTTAAGAGACAATCACACAATATGCAAAAACCTTTGACAAAATTTCTAAATAAATACGGCATGGAAAACAAATAAATCCTGGTGATGATAAAAGCCTAATCCAATAAACAATCTGATCAAAAGATCAGTCTTGTAAAATCAATTACATTTGTCTTCAAACACAAAGACATAGGCAAGGTTTTTAGAAGAAATACTTTCTCTGTAGGGATTAAACCACAATTTGATTTATGAATATACTCCCCTAAGAGAAACTAGAATATAATTCCTAAAGGATCTCTATCAAGAACCAATGGGAATTTAGTCTCTTTTGTAGTAGTTTAGCAACTCACTTGAAAACATGTAAACAATGTTTGGTATACAGCATATGATTTATTGCATACACTGTTTTGTCTCAGTGCTTTCAAGAACAACAGCAAGCTGTAAAACCTTCTGCTCCAGATCATTCCTTCAAAATAAATCCAGTTCAGATGCTCTGTGAGGACTGGTATTTCAAAGTGATAACTGGCAATTTATAAATCACCCACTTTCTTTTGCAACGAGACAGCACATCTGTAATCCATATTTATTTCCCATTAATAACTGTGACGGTGCTGCGGCATTGATTGTTTCATATCGTGTGCATTTCACCTTACTAACTAACCTTGAAGAAGAGTAAAGAGGAGCAATTTTCCCCATTTTTTTTCCACTCAGAGATTATTCTAAGATGAACTGTTTCAAATAAATTTAAGTAAGTATTGAACTAACAGATGCTCAACATTTTCATGAGTTCATTAATGAAATCTATATTTGCACCATTTATGTTTCATTCCCGTTCCAGACATCCACATATGAAAGCTGAGCGACACAAAGAGGAAATACTTTATTTCATTTTTAAAAACAGTCAAAATGTTGAGTCACTTCAGGTTGACATTGGTAACAGTGTGACTTTGCATGCCTCCAGGATTTGTAAAATTGCCAGAACAGATTTTAGGAAGCTGGTGGGACTAGCCTGCCAGGAGGGAGACTTAACAGCAAGAGGATTGATTACAATCAATTCTGCTAAGGGAAGGCTGTAACAGGCCAAGGTGCATTCCCTGCTTGCCCTCAGATGATGCTGTCTGCTGAAACTGGCAAAAAGTTGTGTAACCTGGACTGTTCCTGCTTGCTGTTCTCATCTCCCTGCACTGGGAAAGACTACACAAATCGCAACAGCCCTACAGAAAGAAGTCAAAGAAAAGGCTCTGACCATGCCACCTATGGAAGTTTCTTCTCCTGCATGTAGCCAAGGAATTCATGGCTATCGGCGGAGAAGACGCCATACAAAGCATGATTCACTGAGCAGAGCACATCTTTTCCGTTTCGCCCGTGTTTTTGTTTTTCTTTTGCCCAGTTTCATGTCTGTTGCCAAAGTTTCTGTGTTAAAAGGCACCCTGTTTTGGCAGCTTCTAAACTTATAGTAATGTTTATGCTGAATCTTGATTATTGAAGTGTCATAATCTTCATAAATAAATCCTATATAAGTAAGTTGAATAATTAACCTCCCAGCCAAAGGAGATGTGGAACTGCTTGGGAAATGTTAAATGCACACACCACCTACTTTGTGATGCACATCCTAATCGCTGCTAACGGCTTAAAATCCTCATACTTAAAAATACCTTTACAACAGGGCTCTCTCTCCACTCCTGCCTAATATTGCTCTTAAATCAAATATAACAAAGATTAAATCATTGGCTTCATGTCACACTAAACATTCAAAATCATTATCCCAAAATCCTTTTGGGAGGCAGACAAGACGCCCTCAGTTCAGCTCCCTGTAGATTGCAGGTCAGTGGCACAAAGACATAGCATATAATTGGACTCAAGTTGCAGTCTGAGCTCATAAGAGGCCAAGAACAAATTAGTCTGAATCATCTTCTACTTTAAAAAGAGACATTTAAGTATGGGCACAGTTCAGATTTGCAGCTGCCTGACCTATGGATAAATACAAGGCTTTAATGCTTCCAGAAACAGAACAGTGAACAATTTGGGTGCCTGAATATGACAGTAAACATCAGCTTTTTCAATCCACGGCATTTCTGTGAGAATTTTGGCTTTAGGATGAACTCTGAATTCTTGAATTTATATTGAAGTACAAAACAACTTTAAATTCTACATTATAAAGGGAAATGAAGAGCAAAATAAAAGCAGCATGCAAGTAATAACTGCGAAATATTTCCAATAACTATCAAATATTGTTTTTTAATGTTATATGACATTTTACAGATGGAGAAAACAATCAGATGTCTATTATCAGCCAATTAGTACCTTAAAATAAATGCAAATGCAAAAATTATTGACCTGCTATCCATTTTGATATCATGAAATTGGTATGTTTTTATTTTACCAAAGAATTTTTTAAATGACTAAGCATTTATGCTGAATAATGGGAGAATACATCAAGAAAGGATCAGTCTACATTTTTTCCTTATATTCTCCAACTATCTGATAGCAGCTGTCATATACAGTGAAAAATCAGGGTTAAGACCCTTTCATCTAACTTGAAGTGGAAAATGTGTTCCTAAAATTTAGCAAACAAAGAAGTTATCTAGGTTGGAACTTGAGTTTCCATTCACATCTGACTCAGTTAATATATGGTAACAATGAGCACATTTCATACTTTGGGTAGAACAAACAAATATTTGCTTCCTGAAAACATGTCTGCGATGCATGGGCAGTAGCACATGTAATTCAGTCAAGATGGAAAGAGAGCGAAGTGGCTGAGGTATGAGCCCAGAACAGCTTTTGAGCTTCACCCCGGGCTTTTGCGGCAATGTTGGAGCAGCCATGTGGCCTCCTGTGTGCCTCAATTTCCCTTCTGTACTGCAGGGCTAATAGTATCCCTCTCCATCTCAAAGGAAGACAGTCCTGTAGGTCTGTGATTCAGCCTAGCCAGCCAAGCAGGAAGAAAAAACACATTGTGCTTCTCACTCTTTGGGGTTATTTTTGGACCTTTACTAGGAGGTAAAAGAGAGATGAAAGCACCATCTGAAATGTACTTTTTGCTGCTGGAACAAAAGTAATGGTGTCTATCAGATTTAATCAAGCTGTTTGTCTGCTTTTACTTTCCTGTACTTGAAACACTGCAGCACTTTGTTTTCTTTGTAGTGCTACATTTCTTCATTGGTTCAGTTTATGTTCAAAGAGATTTAGAATTGAACATAACTTTTAAAGTGGTACTTTTTGTCTTTAGTTTTTGTCTAGAGGGCCTGACTCACAGAATCTGTCACATTTCCCCTGCAGCGTGCTAACAATTCAGGTGAAGCATTGCCGTCACCATTGTAAAGCAGTGGCCATATTTTTATATATGTTGCTTTGTAATGAATAAATAGTTCCTATTGAAAAGAAGTTGTTAGAGCAGGAGGTGGCACGCTCCAGTTTTGCTTTCAGAAAGCAGGTGCAGCTGGCTGGAGGCATGAGACCAGCCAAAGCCTCCTTGGGCAGGCGTCTTTTCCCACAGCCACGTGATTCGGGTGAGGGAACACTTACTTATCAGTGCAGCACAACATGAAGTCAAACAGCAGGATGCAAATATGGTACACTAAAATACTCAGCAAGGTCTTGTTGGCTTCTGCTGCGGGAGAATTTCATCCACAAGAACACAACATTCGTCTGTTAGTGGGAAGAGCAGATCCTGCAGATACCTCCCCATTGTTCATAGGGTGACCCCGAGTGCTGGCTCTGGCTGTCTCCTGTACGTGCCCACACTCACCAGGCTCGCTCAGATGGAAAGGAACGGAGATGCACAGTGTTTGAAAATTTTTGAAACTGGTGTTTCAGCTCATTTCCATCCTTCCCCATCTTTTCCATCTCCTTTTTTTTTAACTCTTCACATTCTTTCTTCTCTCTCTAATCAAGCCCGGAATTCATTGAATTCATTGACCTTGCAAACAAAAACAAACAAATAAACAACAAAAAAAAACAACCCTAGGAAAGAACAATTCACTTGCCAAATGCAAATACTTTGACAGATGCAGAGTACAAACCAAGCTGTGAAGTCAATCAAACCTGTAACATCTCACATGAGAAGACCTCTCTCTCCCTCCCTCTGGGTTTCTACACTGTATTATTTTTCCTTGATTGCATCATTCTTTTGTGAAGACTGAAACTCTTGAGAACATAAATATCCTAGTCTCTATAACAATATATCATAGGAATGGTGTGATTTATGGATTTTGGTAGTTATTTTTAACAACCTTGTTATATGTCAGCAAGGATTTATGGCACGGATCCCTTGATCTTATAAAACCAGGCACAACAACCAAAAGCCCGGGAAGCTCTAACTGCTAGCAATCTCTAGTGCTCTTTTGTCAATAGGGAGGATTAAGAGGACGCACTGTATTATATGGGATTCACACTAAGGCTGCCCAGGACATCCCATGTCCCTCGAGGGCCACAGTTGCACAGCTCCAGACTGTGAGGACTTCTCAGTGAGTATTGAAGCCTAGACCTATATTTTAAAAATGCAATATTGAACCTGGAAATACTTGAACCTGCTGGTCAAGTGCCTTAGCACAGAGGTAGCAGATGTAGAGCAGCTCCTATCTGTAAGGAAGCCACTAGAGGGAGGGAGAGGTCCACAGTGCCCTTCCCCAGCCAGCTTCTCCATCTCCTCCATCACCAAACACAGGCTAGACCCTGCCTTCTAACAGCCGGCGGGGACTTCAGGTTTGACCCTAGTCATAGGACAGATGAAGGTGGCAGCAGTTTCCCAAGGTCTCAAGTGTCTGACCCTCCCAAAACGCCTCGTAGCCTTTCTTTAGCCCCGGCCGCTGCTGCCGCACGGCTGCGATTCCTCAGTGCCGAGGCTGCGGGCCAGATGGATGCGGCCTGTGGGCTCGATGCAGCCCGGGAGCCCTCAGCTACAGCACCATATGCAAGTGGTGTTTTACACACGTATCAAATGTCAGGCCTTGGCTGAGTCGCAGATGAAGTATAATGCTACTGCTGCAGCACAGTGCCCTTAATACCACCCCACAATGTGGGAGAGCCCTTCCTCCAAATCACTAGCTACAGATGAGCTCTGTGCTTATTATAGGCCCCTGAGTACTTTCTAGCAAAAGCAACCCCAGAACAAAGTGTGTCTCCACTCCTCCTCAGCTGAGTTTTAACACAGAATTTAATATAGATTTATAGGTTTTCAGAGGTTGTTTTGAGCTCAGCCAAGGTCTCCTTTTTTAATCACACTTTTCCATAAGGGGCAGGGGAGGAAGTGTTTACAAGGCTATAGAAATTGAAGCAATATCTCAGGTATCTCCAGCCTCACTCAGTGTGCTACCAGCCCTTTAACTTAGGAGAAAACAGGATTTGTTCTACAAGTCTCATCCAGAAGAGCTTTGTGTGAGTAATAAAATGTTAGGCCTCATAAGCTTATGCTAATACTCATATCCCTGGATTTATTACATTTGGAAATCAAAAATTAATACCATAAAATTTCCAAAAATAAAAAGAAAATGTACTGAGGGCAAATAAGTGAAAGATATCCTGTGTCATTATTTGTTAATTAAACTACTTGAAGGCCATTTGGATGATTGGAGATAGACAAATGCCAGAAGAGAAGTTTCACTCCTGCAAGGAACTTGAAATTTGCTAGGAGAGGGAATTGTGATGGACATCATTCTGTAAAATAAGTGAAAGTCCTTTCTCCTGTTAATTTAATGTTCAGAGCATTCTGAAATGCTTTCCAGAGAAGATACACAAGATTTCCCCCTAACCTGGATAGGACATTGAATTCAGGGAGCAATGTCTTGAAGTCAACATTTAAGCCTGAAGAGAGTATCCTCAGCTGTTAATTAGAGGGAGTAAAATAGTAAGAGTTAGAGGAAGGACTGGTTGGGAGGACCTTGGGAATGTTGACTCCTCTTAAACACATCCTAGGTGTGCTCATTTTTCTCACATAGGTTGTGTTCCCCCAATTACTGAGCTTTCAGGTTGGTATCCTGAACGCTCTCTTCAGGTAGTCCATACCTTTCCTAAGATGCAGCATGCAAAACACAACAACATACTTAGGATGAGTCATCAAAAGTAGGAAGAATGATGGAAATTTACTTTACATGCCTAAAATACTTTTTTGTGTGTTTGCATTTGCTCTGATTGGGATTTACTGTCTTCTTCTGTAGACCTGCAGTCCAGCTCACAGTTTTTGTCATTTAAGCACATATCCCATTATGCCTACATTTCACTCGCCCTATTAAACTGCATCCTGTTTATTCTAGGACAATTTTTTTTCATTTATCAAAGCCATTTTGAGTTCAGGGACTTTTCTATATGAAGTCCTCATGTCAACATTTAATTCTTTATCAAAAATACTGGTTAACTAGTGTCAGACCCAGACTACTCTTGCAAAATCCAGCTTACTAGATCAGTCCAGTTTCCAAATGTTAGGAATTTTGGATTTAACATGAATCTAAATCTCTTTGGATAGAGCATCAGGAAGTGGCCATGCTGTTAAAAACAGGGGTAGAATTTTCATACTCTACCAGAAAAGATAGTCCAATAGTCTGTTCCTAACATCAGCTGGTTTCAAGAGAAGATTTAAGAAACTGCAGGATGGGCAGCTGTGGAACTAGGGAAGATTATGCCGTAACCAGAAAATTACAAGTGACAGTAGGATAGCACATACTGAACTTCTGCCAGACAATATTATCTGGGATTCTGAATGAGGGAGAGTGAATGAATAAAGAGCTCTTAGGGAAGATAAATCTCATACCCGTGAGAGAGGATGGTTTTGTTTTTAAGCCCCTGCTTGCTCAGCCTTACATGGGATCTGACAACTGTTTCTACCACAGACTTTTCTTATGGGACCTGAGCACATGAGTTAATCTCTTTGGAGCATCAGATCTCTTCCTGATTCTGAGGTTGACTTATTGGAGGGGCTCTTTGTACTGTAAGAGCCCCCCACCAAAAAAAAAAAAAAAAAAAAAAAGCAGCGGCAAAAATGCTCTGGAGAGAAAAGGATGAAGCCACAAGAAATCAAAGATTTCCAGATTTGACCAGAATTTAGCTTATGTCTGATGAGACACACATACAGAATAAAAATATATGTTGCATAACTTAGATAAGAGAAGTGAGGGAAGACAAGAGCTACCTGTGATAAAAATAGACTCCTTACCTGACTTTAATATGGTCAGGTGAGGAGAAAAATGATTTTATTGTTCTATTCAAAGCATTTGGATCCCATATAGAAAGTGTAAAAGTGTACACCAAATGAGAGTTACTAGAAATGAAAAGTCAAGTAAGAGACTACAACATGTGACTTCCCTTAAGACCAAAATCAAAACAGATTTATGATCCAGATTAGGACACTGGTGAAATTCAGGCAGCAAACTCTGGTGCTGAGATCCTTAGAACTCATTACACATGACACTGGGGCTGTATAAACCCCAGTGAAGCTGGAGATCTGCTCTGTGCTTAACCAGAGTGGCTCAAGAAGCAGCACAGCTCAGGACTTTGCTCTTGTATGCATAGAAGCAGACACAAACAGTTGAATCTTTTGTAATACCAAAGGTATCGAGAAATCCAGTTTTTACACCGAAGGGTTTAGCAAGATCCATTTTGGCTGGAAGGAAAGATCTACCTCTCCTCACTAACTTCTTGTTATATGCACAATCTGACCTGACCAGATTTCCTAGAGTGCATGTGAACAACTGTCCCAAAATAAGACTCTTCCTTGGCAACCCTCACAGACCCCGCTCTACAGAAAGTCACCCTGCATCTCAGTCCAGGTGCTGGAGGAGAAAGTGGGTACAGAAGCAGCTGAAACATTGTTTGACCCAGTTGGTGGAAGGGACAAGACAACTCCCTGGGGATCATGGAGAGAAGTGTGCACGACGTGGCCAAAAAGGGCAGACTGGGGCTAAGGCAGCCCATACAGCACAGCGCAGAGTGGGCACTGGCATCACAGTTTTGTGATATTACCAGCATCTAATAATTTTGAAATGTTCTGTAGGGTGAATTATACCGTATGCTACCATATGCTGATACCACCACTACTCTGCTTGAGGCTAAAAGTATCTGTTAGCAATAATTTCCTTATGATAAATCTCTCTGAGGGACTGGATCCAGTAGTATTTCTCAGTGTCACATATGTGCACATGCATGCACACAAATGCACAAGACCTGCACACAAATGCACAAGACCACACAAATGCAACAGTGTGCACAAGACTTATTGGATTCTTCACAAAACAAAGTCATAGCTTCTGTTTTCTTTAGAGGTGGGTGAATGAGGACAGGTTAGTGTTCGTGTCAGAGCGCAGTAAGTGGTTCATTCACAGGCAGGTGAAGTGTCATTTTCTTTCATCAGGTTCAAGTTCTTTCTTTGCTTCAGAGAATCCAGGTTCAGTCTCACTCTTTGATATGCAACCTGCTGGTAGAGACTGGTTAGAGGAGAATGGATGTGATGAGGTACACCTTATGGGCTTAAAAGGCAAGAATAAAATTTCCTTACTTCTCTGGAAGGAGAGTCAACTTCCACTTTCCCAAGACCTGTTCAGGAAGTTCAAGTCAATGTCTCAGCCTTGCAATACCCTTGTCCCCTGCACGGCTCTGAATGTCCTTGTACAGGTCCAGGTGGCTCATATTTCTCAACATGTTTTGCACAAATGTGAAAAACTCCTTCATCTGTATGTGCCAAACTACTGAGTTTAGGAAGTCAGAAAGTAAAAGTAATTTATAAATCTCATTTCAGATATCAGAAGAATAATGTAAGACAAAACAGAGAGGTTATGTATCTCCTTTTCTTGTACATTCACTGGTTACCATGTAAACTACTTTTAAATAAAACTCACCATTTGAAATAGTTTGTCTCCTTTGTTTAAAAGAGCTTTTAAAGGAATCCATTTGTCCTGTTTTTCTTCCTGTTCCTTTTCTTTCCTATTCCCCCTTGAATACCACAGGTCTTATTTCTGACTTACAAGGATGGTCATCTGCTCTTCTCATTCTCATGTGGTCTCCCTGGATAGCAGAGAAATGATGAACCTTGCATTCCTTCACTGTCTTGTTCCCTGGGGAAATAACTGTAGCCACAGATATAGAGCAGAAAAAATGAGTGATCTGGGCTTTTCCACCATCCTTTATTTACACTTCTCATGGTTCCTTTTCCCTCAATATTGGTTATGTATTAATGTTCATCCAGCAGCCCAGCAGGGATCAGTCTTTACTTTCACTAGTGGAATATCTTATCACAGCAAGAAAAAGGTATAACAGCCCAGGTCAAAAAACTAGATAGCACCCAAATTTTTCTAACTTGCAATATCATTTGGGACTACTAAAATTATGACACAAAAGACTGTTTTCTGAATTAATCTAGAGTAATCCCATCAGTCTTAGATTTAGAGCAATCTAAATGTACAGGCTCTTGTTGCCCACTATTAGCAAAACTGCCTTTATAAAGTAGCACACCCAAAGTGAAGGCGGCTGTGATACAGTGCTCTCTCCTGAGGTTTTGTATTTTGCACAAATAGAGCTATATAAAGGGGGAATAGCAGGGAAAAATTGGTGTGCAGCAATTTTATAGCATAAACTGTGATAAAATATTGGAAGAGATTAGTAGCATTTGCCTGGTTTCAGGTTTCTTTACAAAATTCAGTTATTGCATGAGATTTAGCAGGATCTTTCTGCCCAAAGGCAAAGAACTTTTTTTGAGTAACTCTTGTGAGCAACAGAGAAAACCAGTATCTTTCTGATTTTTATTTACCATTTAGAATTCTTTTCGGTTGCCCGAGACAACACCATGCACCCAGAAACACAAATCTAGGAAGTTAGGGTGAAGTGAGAAGGAAAAGGGGGAAAAGAGGGGTATGTTTATGCTGACTTCATGTTTTTTAGTGATTCACCAGCCAGCCCAGTGTGGCTATCATGAAACATGTTGCTAGTATGCACCAGTTGAAAAAGAACAATCGCAAGGTAACATTAATTAGGAATCAAGAAGGACAGAAAAATTACAACATAGTTCTAGAAGCTTCCTTAGAAGATACTTCAACTTTACAATTAGAATTTTTCAAAAGACCTTTTTTTGACCAAATATCTTAGACTGATGAGCGTAGCAGAGGTTGAGCTGGAATAAAATTACACTGCACAGTTCTTCCAGGTAAGTAGCTGCCGGCGAGAAAGAAGAGCCCATGAGCAGAGTAAGCACTATGCCTGCACACAGAGCAGCAGGAGGACTCATCCCATTTAACAGCTTTTACTCAAGACCCTGGCGTTTGTGCTTTCATCTGGCACCAAAGAAAACCATTTTGAAGTGATCTCTCTTTTGGAGGGAGCCTGAACCCACATTATCCGTCTCCCCACTCTGTTCTTATGCTTTCACTTGCTCTCAGTTTGGACCCACTCCAGAGATCACAAAGTCTGTTCTCAGATGAGCATTATAACCAGTATGCTCCTGGGTAAGTAAATTAATCATCTCTTATTCCACCTGTGCATCCAGTCTGAGAGCTTTCATGGGGTGGGATTTTAGAACAAAGTATCAGTTTGCGGGTCCTGGCATCATAGATTTCCACTCAGCATTCAGTCCTGTGGTGATTCCCACATCACTCCCATCCACTGTGGTGGCTTCTGCTTGCTGTAAGAAATGCATGAAGCTGCACCTAAAGGAAATGGTAACTCCTCCATGCACCATTCATTCACCAGACTCAGTGAATGAAAGTTGGATGCTCTGATAAAGACTTTAATTGAGCCAAAGTCTTTGATGAGGCTGTTACCTCACCTCCTACAAAAACTCAGTAGACACCTAGTGACTCTACAGGAAAGAGAAAACTTCTCAGCAGCCACTTGTGGGGGTACTTAGAGGAGTCGGTAGCCAGTTTCTTCAAGAGGAGCTGATGGAGCTGTAGAAGCAAAACTGAGCAGATGTGTGACTATGGGGCTGTGTTATCTTAAGTTGGCCTGCAAAGAGATGAAAGGAAAAGTGATGGGGTAACTTCAAAGGCACTTCCTTAAATACAGTCAAGGTTTCACTTATATTCTCTTTTTAATAAGAAACAAAAATATTAAAAGAGTTACATAGAGACAAAAAAATCAGAAGCATCATAATGGACTTCAATGGTGTGAGTATCAGGGGCTAACATGACAGACTGCAGTAATGATGAATATTGTGGGGAAATACAGCATCTAAAATTTATTATTTCCTGTAGAAATAACATGTAGTACCATGAGCCCCTGATGTATCTCATGGGGAATTTGCAGAAGATCTCCTTTAATTAACTTGAGTCACTAGTGAATGTAAGTAAATAAGTCAATACAATCTTGATCTTCTCAGAATTAAATGCATAGAAGGTTCCTTCATTACCTCGGGAGTTTCTCTCATGATTTGTTTCTTAGTTATTCAGATTGATTTGGTTGTTCAGTGTGGAGGTCCAAGTTTCCCTCCTCATGCCTGAGGTGTTGTCAGTGGGCAGAAGAAAGTAGGAGACAGACTTCTGTGGAGCTAGCACTGGGTTTCAGTGGTTACTGACATTGAACTGACATTGCAGTTACTGCAAGTTCATTACACCTCCTGTTCCTTGAAGCCTGCTCCTTTCCCCCTCTCTCCTGTTTTGGTAGAAACACCAAAGGCAAGTTAGTACCAGGACCCCATGAACTTTGTTTAGGGAGTCAGCAAACTCTTCTAAGGCAAATGAATGAGTGTCAGAACAATGCTCCTATTCCCAAGACTACCTTTCTGTTCCACTAAAGACATTATCTGACTATGGAAGGAAAGAGGAAAGGAGAGCAGAAGGAACTAGTGTCAAGAACTGAGTGTATTTAGGCCTCTACCCACTGTTATCAGGTAAATCATGTGAGCAGGTAAATTGTATTTCACACTAGTGTTTGGAGTTCCCTGAGTGAGCCTTCTCCAAAGCCCATCCAAACTTTCAGGCAGAAGACTGACTAGCTCTTTTCCACTCCTTTTACAGCAAATGACTAAGTTGGAGTCGGAGCCATTTCTGTACTGGACACAGTCAAAATAGGTGCAGTGACTGAGAAGTAATTCTATAGCTTTGTGCTTCAAATTCACATTCCTAGCTAAAGACAACAAAATCATCTTATATTACACATCAAGTGTTAGCATAGCTTTTAAAAAACAAATCAATTTCAAACATCAGAGAACAGAATAAAGTTTAAACCATAGGAGCAGCAATTTCTTACTCTGGAAATCAATACTGTTGCACTGAGGAGAGCTGCAAAACCCCTTCAGTTTCTACTGCCATAATCTGATGCTCTGATTCCCACTGTAAGCATTACTCAGTTTCAGTAGACTTTGATCCTTACTGGGAGGAAACAAGGATCCGACCTCTGCCTGAACTTGGGTCCTGTGGAGAAAAAGATTCCCCAGTTAGAATAATAGAGGTTTCTGAGCTTCTTATACATCTGTTAGCTTCCCACCAGGCAGCGTGTGCATGTGCCTGGGTAGTGTTCCTGAGCCATCTCCTCTAATTAACCTCTCAGAGAAGGTTGTCAGCTAATTTGCTGACCAACCCCAAACAACCAAAAAAAAAAACCCAGAAGTATAAAAAAAAATCCAGGCAGTGGTTTTGAGCATGATTCTTGAATTAACTTCACCAGATAGAGTAAAAAAGTAGCTCTGGCTGCTGTGCAATAGCCTCATTCCTGCATCTGCTTCTAACACTGCTCCCTCCTCACCCCCAACCCTTCTCACTGGGAAGTTTCCTGATGTGATTAAGTCATTATTGGTTTCCTTGGGTAAAAATAATGGAGGTCTTCCAAGCGTAAGGAGCTGTGAATACAGACCAAAATTCAACTCACCAAGCTCCTAAAAAACACATAGACAAAGACAAGAACCCGCGTTACTCTTTTTAAATTTCTGATTAAAACTGTGGATAACAACAAGGTGTTCTGGCTATTGCTGAGCAAGGCTTGCATAGTCAAGGATGTCTCTGCTTCTCATGCTCCCCTACCAGTGAGGAGGCTGGGGATTCACAAGGAGCTGGGAGGGGACACAGCTGGGACAGCTGACCCCAGCTGACCAAAGGCACATTCCACAGCATATGGTATTTTGCTCAGTGTTAAAATGGGGTGGGGAAGGAAGGTTGACCAGGGTTGCCACTGCTCAGGGATTGACTGGGCATCAGTTATTTGGTGGTGAGCAACTGGTTTTCTTCTGTATCACTTTTGCATCACTGTTTTTAGACTTCTACTCTTCTGATTCTCTTCTCCAGAGGGAGAGGGAACCACTGGCTTTGTGGTGCTTAGCTGCCTGCTGGGATTAAGCCATGACAGGCTTGAAACCCTTCCACAGATTTGCTGAAACTAACACCTGAGGCTGCACAAGTTTCTTGCATAAAGTGGTAAACCAGTATATACTGTCCCATCTGACAGTTTTACTCTCTGATTCCTCTCATGTCCTAAACAGTTCCAAATACCTCCACTTTTTTCTCACTGGATTTGGGTTTACTTCTCTTTCTCCTGATGTTTTCTCCTGGTGTCTTCTCATTCCCACCAGCCACAAACCAAACTTCAACCTCCTGTCTCCTACCCTTATCTCCACCTGCTTTCCTTCCTCTGCTTGCCTTTCTTGCTCCTTGCTGATCCTGTGGGCAAGCCTCAACACCAAGTCAAGGGCTGAAACACATCAAGTTTGTCACTGCTCTTGCCTTGCTGCCCCCCCATCGCTCCCTGCGCACTGCCCCAGTCACAGCATGACCAGCTGTGGCACAGCTGTGCGGGACACACTTGGAAGATGCCTCCTTCTCCCTAGCTCATCTTGCTGACCTCAGGCTGAGGTTTGATTCCCTTTTTTCCCATCCTGTTTTTTTTCCACTCTTCCTGACTCTTTCCTTCTTGCCGCTTTGGGATCATTTCTCTCTCATGCAAAGGAAAGAGGGTGAAATACCTGAAAATAAGAACAGCCATAAGTCAACTGGCTGTTCTTCTGCTTGCTCTCCCTATAACAAGGCATAGAAGTGGGAGATTACCGGGTATGTAAGATGGGCAAAGGTGTTGAAAAATTGAGGGACATGTGGGATTTTTCTTTATGAGCTTGAATGCTGCTCACTATTTGGCTTTGAGTGTGTTTGAGTTGATCAGTTTATGAAGACAATTACATGGCATGGCTTGCTTGTGATGATTAGAGGTTTTTTTCCACTGAACAGGATCTTTTCATCTCTTTATTGCTCCAATTTGCTCTCTTGTAGGAAAGGATAGGGTAAAGGCATAAAAGTTGGTTTAGGAAAGTAGATATTTGTTTTTAACATAGCCTGGCATAATTACTATCAAATTAGCTGTGGTTGAAACTAATATATTGGACTGTAAATTGCAGTGCCCCACAATGCCTATGTACTCCCTTCAGGATGCCTACATCCTAAAGTGGGTCAAAAAGCTGGCAGGTTTGCTTAAAGCGCTTGCATCTGACTTGAACACTCTACTGCAGAAGTAAGAAACAGTTAGTGGCTGTATAACAGCTAAAGTCAAGGATGGTAATAATAGGATATGATAAGAAAGCTGTCAGACTGGGATGGGGAGCTGGACCACATCCACAGCACTACAGAAGAGACTTCTGGCAGAGACAGTGACTCATCATCACTGCAATTTGTTCTTGATTGAAGGAGCTAAGCTCCTGCCCTAACCAGCTCAGGACACTGTGCATTTCTGTCTTTTGGGGAGGGATTCCTCAATGTCTCTACCATAACCCTTAACTTGGAATGTGAGGAAAGGATTTATGTAACTGCTGTTCTCCAAAAGTTGAGCCCTTGAATAACTGGTGCAGTATTGAACACTCAGAGCAAACACAGCAGCTCAGAAGCTGAGGAGTGGCTCTTCCTTGAACAGCTGGGAGTGGAGTACACACCACAGAGAGTAATTCCCTTCTTCAGAACAGCAGGGTGTGATATACAGTTCCTGTCCCTAGAGTGGCAATGTGGCAGGAATTCCTTAGCACACCAGAAGTTTTCACTGGTTTTGTTAGATCTGGGACCTGATTACTCTCAATCCAGTTGCAGATACTGGTCCATCTTTCCCCAGTGATGACTGTCAAAATGATAGTCCTGCATCATCATAAGACAGTGTTTTTCATAGCTTAATGACCTTCTATCTTCCTGGGAAAAGTCAGGTTATATTACAGGAGTTTGCTATCTATTCTGGTTACTGGCTTAATGCTTCTAGACTGTGCCAGTTTGGGACAAATTCAGGGAAACGTCCAAAAGGAACATCTCCTCAAAGGAAGGCAGGTTATAGCCACCCCTCCCCCACCAGGTTCGGGGAAAAAAAAAATATTTTCCTCGGAGGACAGTGAAGGAAAAAACCTATTTATTTAACAAAGAAAGTGAAGGAAAAAACTATTTATTTAACAAACACACAGAAAAAGAATAATAATGCTAAATAATAAAGCCTCTCACTGTGGAGAGGAAACCTGAAAGATTTTAAAGTTCTTCTGTAGGTGTGGTCTCTCTCCTCCTCCTGGGAGCTGAGTCGGCGTGGGCCCCCCTCCGGGCCTAAGGTGGAAATTTTCCCAGTGTGTTCTGATGTTCTGAACAAGTCCAGAAGAGAAGAAGGAAAAAGCCGAAGTCCCAGAAAGAATCTTAACTCTCTCAGTCTCTCTCAGTCTGTCTCTCTCTCTCTCTCTCTCTCTCTCTCTCCCCGGAGAAACAGAGCCGAAAACCCAAGAGAAGCAGAAAGGGTGCTTCCTTCGCTCCTCAGCAGCAGCAGCAGCAGCAGTAGCTAATCTCCGTGTCCTTGAAGCACAAACTGTTTTGAAAAGTTCACTCAGTTTTTTTCTCTCTCTCTTGCACCCAGTTTTAAAGGCACAGAAAGGCTCAGGAATCATGTCTGGGCATAGAGTGGTGATAGGGGATAAAACAGCATAAAGTCACCCCAAGACATAGACATAATCAGATTCATTTCTCTGCCTCTTGCTTGAGGGCAGATTTTCTTTTGTGCCACCAAAGTACTGTTTCAGTTATTTATAAATGTTCGTCAGATCATTTGCCTGTACAAATTACAGCCTGAGTATTATCTGTGAACTGTGTATTTCCATTATTCATCCCAGTCTCCACTCCTGATTGGATGCCTGAAACTTTATGAATAGAGAAAAAAGTGAATGATGAATAGTGAATCATGAATAATAAACAGAAGATGAGTAGACTTTTTCAAACTCCTATTCCTCCATGAATATGTGTACCCCTCTATATCAGTTGCCTTCACCAACATTCATATGCAGAGAAAATAGATTGAAACAAGACTAACAAAAAAGGGCAGGAATGCAGCTGAATCAAATCAGGAACTAGCATTTTTTGTGCATAGTTGTGAATGCACTACTCAGCAGTTATTCAGCTCCAGTAAAATCCAAGTGTTCTGGGGATGAACTTAGCTGCACAGGCAAGATCGGGGTTTTTCTCCACCCTGCCTTCCCCCAAACCTTTCCAGGAAGGTGGACATGTCATAGTGCTTCTGCTTTCTTCTTCTTCTTCAGCTGTAAAATAGAAATAATTATGCCCTTCCTTCTCCTTGTAGCACTCTCAGACCTCTGAATAAATAATTCTAAGTGAGAAAGAAGCATTTTTAAAGACTTGTCAGAAACTAGCATAAATCATGTCAACCTTTAGATTCTTTTAGGTAACTTACAGGTATGTACAATGCAGATGTTGCTTAGAGATTATTCTTAAATTATATTTTTCCCACAACAGATAATTGATAGGTTCTGTGTGCCTGACTTGCCAAATCATGTTTTACTTAAAAAAAAAGAAAAATATAATTTAAAAAAACTTGTTTTCTCGTGCAATGTCCAAAACTTAATAATTATTGTTTTTCTAAATTGCAACAATTTGCCTTCCTAAGCCTTTAAAAAAATCTTCTAATGTAGACCTGTAGAAACATCTTGGCAGTGAATGTAGGCAATTGCAATCATTCTTGCTCTAATTTATACAATTATAGAAATGTATTTTTTCTTAGCTGTGGGCTCCAGCTGCCTAAAGTTGCTGACCATGACTGAAGACGTGAACATACTTTTTTAAAAAGAAGAAGATTTTGTTTAGATTGTGAGATTTGTACTTCTCTTTTTCATGTTTTTACAGATGGATCTGAAGTAATTACATGTGCACTTCTAACTTCTTTCTGTTTAGGGAATCTACATAACTCTTGAGCTTTGTGTGAAGAGGCAACAGGATTTTCATCTTTAGAAGGTAAAATCCAAATCCCTAGGGTCTTACCTGTAAAGGAAAAAATAAATAAGCCTGAGCCTTCTGTACGTGATCTAACAGTTTGTCGCTAGTTGTTATCAAGCTGTTTTGAACATTTTGAAATTCGGAAAATGAGTGTTCCTAGCTTGAATAAAAACAGCTAAGCCTTTCAGGAACTGCTGGAGGGTACTCAGCCAAAAGCACCCATTAGTCACCCAGAATTACCCCTCTAAATCAGACAGAAGAGGGACTTAAATCTGCTTTTCTCATAGAATAAGTGTCTCAACCTGCTTCCAAAGAGCCTTTTGCCAGCTGGGACCCAAGATGGTTATGCTGAAACCAGCACTCTTAAAATAGTTTTGGTTTTGACTTCGGCTTTCTTAGTGACAAAAGTAATTTGCATCCAAAAATTCACAGAATGCTTTAACCACTCTAACCGGTATTGCATCGAGTGACATACCTACAGATATGCATTGAACAGCCCTGTATAGCTCTGCTCCTTAACACTTTACTGAAGTGAAATGACAGAAATTTCTGTATTTATGGAATACCAGGATTTGCAGATTTTTCTGGAGGAACTTTTCAAGCAAAAAATGTTTTTAACAACATTTTATGCTAATAAAGTGTGCAAGTGTTTTTGAAAGTACAGGATATGCTTTCTTCAGTCATGGAGATAAGTGGTGCATCTGTTTAGATTTTAGCCCCGCCTCTCTAAAAAACTATAATCAGAAAGATCAAAGTACCAGTCTAGCCTAAAACTCAGTCAATGGAAGCTTTGTGACCATATTTTTGCCACTTAAAAAATAATAATACAGCTTTGCTGATGTTTCCTTTAGTGCTCCAATGAACTGTAAATTCAGGCTACACTTTTAGTGTCCTTTTGAATTATCAAATTATAAATGTATTTCATCTGTCTCAAGATATTACAGAAAAAAATTGCAAGATGACCTTTAAAAATGGCTTGTAAACACTGTTGCTTACTTTGTTCTAGATCTCATCTCAGACAATCTCTTGTCTTTGTCACTTTCAGAGATAAATTACTATTTCCACTGTGCCTACACCTGTAATAGCAGCTGTCTTTTCACCACTTGTCACTCACTTTTCTACCCCCTCCGCATTCCTGCTTTTATCTTTCTGCCTACACTACAATTCTCCATTTCTCCCAAGGAAAAATTATATATTTAATACATAAATACAAAACACAATATATCCTGACCTTCCTTTTTCCTGCATAATGCGGGCAGCTCCTCTATGCCTTTTTTCTTACTCCTTAGCTGTTCCAATACTGCCACCTTATCCCATATCCTTTCTTAGGCTTCTCCTTAGATTCTCAGTATACTCTGGCTCTTTTTCCATAACCATACAAGCAAGTTAACTCTTTAGCTCACGCCAGTCTGCCTCTCCACCCCCTGCCCGTTCTTTCTCTGTTCCACTCTGAGCTTCAGCTGCTGTGCAGAGTTTCACTTCGCCCTCATGACAGTCTGGTGCCTTGGACTTGAACACAAATGAGCCCATATTTCTGAAAAACTTATATTTTTTTAGCTTCAATAAGGCTTTTCTTTTTTTCATTTTCTTTCTGTCCACCTAACTGCTTGTTCTGGAAGTCTTCTGCAAGATTTTCTTGTTCTCCTCCATACTGGGGAGAGCAGAGTGGTGCTCAGAAAGGCTCTTTTTTTATAATACTTTTGATTTGATTCTTCTCACTTTCTGCTGTGTGTTGTCTGTGAACCAGCCAGTGTGTCTGTGACAAAAAGGTATGTCCTTACTGCATGTCTATTCCCTATGTCCAAATGGAAACCTTTTAATGTCTCTTAAAATTCAACAACCAGGCCAAGACAAACACAGCTAAAACACACCTCTTAGCCTCTCTTAATTGTAAACTTGTTCCCCAAACTCCACAACTGCTTTTCACTGGCACAGTATTGCTGTGCTGCTCTTAAATGGATGTGATTTTCTGTTGAGATATTTATAGTTCCCCACTCCATGTCATAACCCGTTCTTGCAAAGTCTTTTCTTCTAACTTCTCTAAGATACATTTCTTACCTACCCCATCACCTAAGGCTCTCATATAGACTCTATAATTTTATTTCTCAATGAGAACACTAACCTCTCTCAGAGTTATGCTAATGAATGTCTCCCCAAAGCACCCACTGAGCCACTTTAAGGTAGGGGGTTTTTTTCTGTATAACCTACTCAGCTAGCACCATATTGAGACCATCACCATCTTGCTGATCACTGTGTCTGTGTGTATGGTTTATATCTGACCAGATGCAGGCACCTCTAGATGAAAGTATCTGTGAAACAGGTCATTTCAACGTGCTCTGTAGAAGACAGAAAGAAACAAAGCAATGCCAGGTCACATCCAATGAGTTGATATGTAGAGTGCCTGTTTCCCTTCAATAGTTGCAAAGGAAATTGAGGATCACTAGCTCAGCTGTCAATATCTGCAGCTTTACTATCTGGGACTATTGAGAAGAATCCCAATTTTTTGTGGATTTGAAGTATTTTATCTTAGTTTTTAAATTACATGCAGTTGGGAGCAATTTTGTATCCATACCTGGATCTGTGCAAAGCCTTCTACAATGGGATTTGAGGCCATGAATATGTTCCCATGGTGCCACTGTAATGATTAGACTTCAAATTACCAGCAGCATCCAAATGCTGTTCAAAAAGACTGAAGAAAACATCTTGCAAAGGTTAGAGGAGCCACAGTGATGTATAGCAAGAATATGGAGGCATTCAGGAGCAGTTAATTGATAGCTTGTGTGGCTGGTATTCACAGCACTGCAGTCCCAGTGACTCTAAACATATGGCAGAATAATGCTGAAAAATAACAATGGCATTTACTCAACTGTACTATATAGCACTTATTTTTTTACATACTGCTGAGAGTGGTATATAAAACTTTTCTTGCTTTCCCTTGGAGAAGTTTTTAAAATTAAGGTCCAAGCTACTTGGAGAAGACACGAAGTCAGATAATCATTAAATTGTTTCAGTTGGAAAAGATTTTTATGTTCATCGAGTCCAATCATTAAGTGAACACTGCCAATCCACCACTAAACCACATCTACACATATTTTAAAAACCTCCAGGGATATTAAGATTTCCATAACTATGGGTAACATTTAGTAATAATTTTGTCTTTGTTTTGCTGCATGATTGTCTTTTAGCAACAAGGGTAATTCCAGCACTTGTGCTAACACTGCAGTGAGGCCACACACAACCATCTTTGAAAGGTTGCGGAGATCAGCAGAGGTGCCTGAAGACTGGAAGAAAGCAAATGTCACCCCAATCTTCCAAAAGGGCAAGAAGGAGGACACAGGGAACTACTGGCCAGTCAGCCTCACCTCAATCCCTGGAAAGGTGATGGAGTGCCTCATTCTGGAGGCCATCGCTATCCATATGGATGACAAGAAGGAGATCAGGAGTAGTCAGCATGGATTCACTAAAGGTAAGTCATGCTTGACCAGCCTGATTGCCTTCTATGATGAAACAACTGCCTGGATGGATGAGGGGAGATCAGTGGACACTGTCTTACCTTAACTTCAGCAAGGCTTTCAACACTGTCACAACATCCTTGCAGGCAAACTCAGGAAGTGTGGACTGGGTGAGTGGACAGAGAGGTGGTTTGAGAACTGGCTGAACAGCAGATCCCAGAGGGTTGTAATCAGTGGCACAGGGTCTAGTTGGAGGCCTGCCACTGGTGGTGTCCCCCAAGGTTCAGTTCTGGTCCCAGGATTGTTTAATTTTTCATCAGTAACTTGGATGAAGGGGCAGAGGCCTCCTCAGCAAGTTCCCCAACAACACAAAGCTGGGAGGAGTGGCCGATACCCCAGAGCGCTGTGCAGCCCTTCAGAAGGACCTCGACAGGCTGGAGAGATGGGCAGAGAAGAACTGGCTGAAATTCAACAAAGGCAAGTGCAGGGTCCTGCACCTGGGCAGGAATAACCCCAGGTACCAGTACAGGATGGGGGCTGACCTGCTGGAAAACACCTCTGCGGAGAAGGACCTGGGGGTCTTGGAGGACAAGAAGCTGTCCATGAACTAGCAGTGTCCTTGTGGCGAAGAAGGCCAATGGTATTCTGGGGTGCATTAGGAAGAACATTGCCAGCAGGTCAAGGGAGGTGATCCTGCCCCTCTACTCAGCCCTCCTGAGGCATCAGTGTCTATCAGTCTCTGAAGGGAGGGTGTCAAGTGGATGGAGCCAGGCTCTTCTCGGTGGTGCCAAGCGATAGGACAAGAGGCAATGGGCAGAAACTGACGCATAGGAATTTCGACCTGAATATGAGGAAGAACTTCTTTATTATGTGGGTGACTATACACTGAAACAGGCTGCCCAAAGAGGTTGTAGAGTCTCCCTCACTGGAAATATTCAAAAACCATCTGGACACAGTCCTGTGCTACATGCTTTAGGATGACCCTGCATGAACAGGGAGGTTGGATCAGATGACCCAAAGTGGTCCCTTCAAACCTGGATTGATTCTGTAATTCTTCTCATGCCTTTGATTCTGCAAACTACAACGATATTGTTTACGAAAGTGATGACTTAACAGGGATATGACTGAGACACAAACAATTACAAGTAATATGGTGATGAAGAATGGAGAATGTTTATTCAATATTTCCCAAAATATTATTATTATTTTCAAAGAGAATCAAACAAAATTGCCAGGCAGCAGATTTAAAGCAACTAAATTAAATACTGCTCCCTACATGCTGCAGAATTTGTCTGTGGAATTTATTACCATATTGTAAGGAAAACACCAGGCATACCCACACACAACACAGTTTTCCCACGGAAAGCTTGCTGTTTAGTTCCACATACAAATCCAAAGTTAAGTAGTATTATTCTGCTTATGCAAATCAAACACAACTTGTTTTCTCATCTAACTCCTGGTAAAGTGGAAAAACAGGGAAGAAGGCTACTGCTTTACCTTTCTTGTCTCCACTCTGGGTTAAGTGGAATCTCTGGAGCCAAGAAGAGACTTTCCCTTACTATACAGCAACCAAATGCTGCCCAAGCAGGAAAATTTTGAAATACAACATAGGACAGACAAACTGAGTTCAGACTGGAACTAAAACACAAACAGTTTTAAAGGTGATGGAAAGAAAGCGACTTCTCCAAAGGACTCATATTTTCTAGAATTTGTTGTGACTTGAAAACTCACATAAAATTGCTGGATTAAGGGAAACTCTGAAGGAAACTAATTGGTATGCAATGAACAAAAGACAGAGCAGGGACAGTTGGTTCCAAATCCATTTCTTTCAATTCAGTTTTGCCCAATATATCTGGATTTTTGACTCTTTAAAAAATGTGTACTCTTAAGAGATCTTCACTTTTCAGATACAAATTCCTTTTGATCCTTCTGTAGAGTTCCTTAAAGGAAAAGATATTAGCAGATGTACCTCTGAGTTTTGGCTTTTGAGATCACGTCACGTCCCTGACAGATAAAGTGTTTAGTTTCTATAGCCATTGGAGAGTAACAGCTATCATCAGAAAGTGACTCATACCTAACTTAGGAGACAAATGACCCTTTGGAGGCAACTTTTTCTCCAGCGACTCCATGAGGAGCCTGATGTTTAAACCAGACACTTGACTTTCGGATGTCTACATTAATGGAACAAAAGACTCATGTCTTTTTCTTTTTGGTTACAAGTTCTTGCTATTACAACCACTCAACCTGTGCCCACATGAGTGAACTGGTAGATGCAATACTGTATGATAGCTCACCAGTAACCCTTCCAACAGTCATATCTCTAAAGAAGCTCCATGGAAGCACAAAATGCCCTGTTTACATTCAGCTGCATAACAAATCAGTCCAATCTTTTATTTCAGTCACTCTTCCAAAAGTGGCATTGGCTTTTCTGACAGGAGAGAGCACTTTGTCATCTCCAAGAACATCTTTTGACAGTAGGCTAACAGTCTCAGAATGTGACCTGAAGTTGTGAAACAATTGCTTTGATGGCCTTCTTCAGCTTGGTTACAAGAAACCTTGCTTGACAATTCATTTTGAACATCTGGTCTACTATTACTGAGCATCTATTTATAAAGCTGGCCTCAACAAAATTCTCATAGAAATATCTGTCTTCAATCAGTTTGTGTGTGTCTTGTGGCAGCAGAATATTTTACAGACATTAGTTCCTAATTGTCCAGGGTTTTCTTATACAAATCAGCATTCCTTTCTGGAGCTACTTTATTTATATTCGGTTTTTATTAACAGAGCTGTTTCTGTATACAACATAAATGAAAACAACTCTATTAGAGAAGCTGTGAGTCATTGCCATGATTTTATTAAATATATTATTTCAAGATCTCAGACAAGGCATGAAAAAGCTTTAGCTAAGCTAAACAAACAGCTAGCAATGGCTCAAAATACACACAAACCACTTTTTCTCTGCATTTGTATTAAGTTAATTTTAAAATCCTCTGGTTTTACTAAAGGTAGATAAGTAATTGTAAGCAAGCACATTTGGAGATGTTAAACGATATCTGAGAGGAGGGAAGAAAGAGAAAGCATGATTCTCAATCAAGAAAAAAGATGGGACAGTTTGATTACTACTGTTACTACATGGGGAAATCATATATCAAGTGAAGGCATATTGGGGAGTGATTACAGTTCTGTGTCTATCACGATTTCCTCATCATAATATCTTCATAGAATGGTTTGGGTTGGAAAGGATCTTAAACAGCTCTCCACAGGCAGGGACATGTCCAGCATTGCATCCACCAGCATCCCCAAGTCCTTCTTGGCAGCGCTGCTCTCAATATCTGCATCCCGAATCTGTATTGATACCGGGGGCTGCCCTGACCCAGGTGCACCTGGCCTTGTTCAGCCTCATGAGATTCCCATGGGACCACTTTCTGAGCTTGTGTAGGTCCCTCTGGATGGCATTCTGTCTCCCAGCTTGGTGTCATCTGCAAATTTGCTGAGGCTTCGCTCGATCCCACTCTCTATGTCACTGATGAGAATGTTAAACCGTACCAGTCCCAACAGAGAACCCTGTGGGACACCACTCATCTCTGAGCTCCATCTGGACATTGAGTCCTTGACCACTACCATCTGGATGTGACTTTCCAACCAATTCTTCATCTGCCAAACAGTTCACCCATCAAACTCATATCTCTCCAGTTTAAAGAGGAGGGTGTTGTACGAGATCGTGTCAAAAGCCTTACAGAAGTCCGTATAGAGGACATCCATATTTCTTCCCTTGCCAGTGATGTAGTTAATCCATGAACAAAGGCCACTAAGTTTATCAGGCAACATAGTTTCATTAAATTCCTACCTACAACAATGATAGCAGATTAAAATATAAAAAAAGTAATCCTCTTATTTGTCTTTTTTCCAGTCCCAGCATCGGTTACCAATAGATGAATATTATGCTCAAATAAATTCAAAATGACTCAGTTAAACTTGTAGTCAGACCTTAGGAAAAAAATCTGCAAGATTTTCCTTGGCTTCAATGGTACAAAAATGTCTTTCTAAATTCTTTCCTATTCAAACATCCCTTTTACTAGTTTGCCTACTCTAGATGGTGCAAGGACAAAATATATTGCATGGATTCAGTGAAATACAGATATCCAGCCTGGATGATGGAAATCATGAATGATGATGAGAGGACAAAGAGTTTTGTCACATAGCAGAGCAAGAAAATATTCCTAAAGAGAGGCATCTGTCTGACTCAACAGCATCAAACTTCAGTGATCTCTGGAAAAATAGTACAAGGAATTGGCACAGGTTGCCTAAAGAAGTGGTAGATGCCCCATCCCTGTAAATGTTCAGTTTTAGGCTGGATGGGGCTTTGAGCAACCTGATCTAATTGAAGATATCCTTGTTTATTGCAGGGGGGTTGTACTAGATGACATTTAAAGGTCCCTTCCGACCCAAACTGTTCTCTGATTCTGTGATACTATGTGACATTAAATTATGTTGCTGTGGCTAAGTCCACAGTACACCCCTCGTGTTGCTATGAAGTGGTCTCTTCCCACACCACTGTGCCAGAAAATTCTCCCTTCATCAGGACCCCACTGGCTGCTGGTCCTCTCTCCCCTCCCCTCCCCCTTCCCATTGGCCCCTGTTATGTCACTCAACCTTGCCTCTACCCCCTGGCCCTCAGACTATTGGTTTTTGATGCTCTGCCTGCCCCTGGGACCCTTTGGGATAAAACCACATTCGGACTTTTTTTCTTGGTTCTTTGCCTCTATTTCCTTTCAAGTGCGTTTGTTCCCGGTCCGTGGCATGGATCAAATAAATGCCTTGGGATTTCAGGCAAAGACTCCCTCCTGTCTCTTCGTCTCCGGAACGCACACAGACTGTGTGTGTGAGTGGCTGCTCGCGCCCACCTGCGAGGGTGAGACTGTGTGCACGCGTGGGTGCTAGCGGGGCACCGCCACAGCGTCTCCATGAGGGACACTGGAAAAAACAAGGCATCGGTCCATCGACACCACCACCGCGATAAAATTATATACACATTTGTAATAATTTGGGTGCCTCAGTTTTGGATGATACCTGGAAGTGCCTTAAAATTGAGACTGCTAAGTGATCCACAGAGATGCAGGATACCCTGCACTCAAGAAAATGTTTTGAGTAGCCTTTTACAATGCTTTAACAATTTTGAGGTAGGACTTACCTTTAGAGGACGAATTACTTCCATTTTCATTAGCTTGTCATCTTTTGCATATATATAGATTTATTTATATACACATAAAGAAAAAAAAAACCCTCAAAATGTTGTTCCTATCGGACCAAAACACTGCTATTGGTATAATATAGCTTTAAGATATTGTAGCTTTAAGATATTATACTGGGAAGCATTTTTAGCAGAGCGTAGTATTTCTGCATGAAATTCATTGTCTGCCAGTGGGCCTCTATAATTATGCTACATATTGCTGTGTCCATCATTAGTCTCATAAGTAATAAGAAAGATAAATTGAAGGAGAATATTTCAGTATTACACTTCCAGGTGTGTAACAGCTGGTCAAGGCTGAGGGACATCAGCACTAAAGGCTATAAATTCTACTGGAACTCAGGCCATTTTCCATCATTCTGGCTTTCTCACATTAATAATCACTGCAATTGAAACCGCGGGAGCTCAGATGTGCGCTGTCACTCTCCTTGTGATCATCCCTACACACTGACCTGTCCTGGAGTCTCACTGGGGCCTTGAGTGGTAGTGACAGGCAGAAAGCTGTGATTTATACAATGCTGTGCTAATTAAGGCAGTGCTGCCAGAGTTTGGGCCATGTCTGTGTAGTGGGTTGACACTGGCTGGATTCCAGACACCCACCAAAGCCTCTCTATTGCTCCCCTCAGCAGCTGGTCTGGGGAGAGAAAGTATAACAAAGGGTTCATGAGCTGAGATAAGGACTGGAAGTCATCACTCACCAAATACCAGCACAGGCAAAACAGGCTGGAATTAGAGATATTAATTGAATTTATTACTAACAAAATCAGACCAGAATAATGAGAATAAGACCTTAAAAACACCTTCCCCTCACCCCTCCCTCCTTCCCAGCTGTTTCCTCCCCCTCCAGCAGTGCAAGGAGACAGGGAATGGGGGTTATGGTCAGTTCATCACATTTTTTCTGCTGATGTTCAGGGAAAGGAGCCCTTCCCCTGCTCCACCGTGGGGTCTCTCCCATGACAGTTCTCCATGAGCTTCCCCAGCGTGAGTCCAGGCAATAGCTCTCCACAAATTGCTGCAACGTGGGTCACTTTACCACAGGGTGCAGTCCTTCAGGCACAGCCTGCTCCTATGTGGGTCCCCTGTGGGGTCACAAATCCTACCAGGAAATCTGATCCATCATGGTTTCCACTCTCCATGGGTCTGCAGGTCCCTGTCAGGGACCAGCACAGGCCTCCCACAGGGTCACAGCCTCCTCCAGGCATCTACCTGCTCTGGTGTGGGTTTTCTCCATCGGTTGCAGGTAGATCTCTGCACCCCCATAGTTCTCCATGGGCTGCAAGGGCACAGCTTCACCATCGTCTGCACGAGGTGCTGCAGGGGAAACCCAGCTCCTGCCCCTGGAGCCCCTCCTCCCCCTCCTTCACTGACCTTGGAGTCTGCAGAGTTGTTCCTCTCATGTGTTCTCAACCCGCTTTTCTCTGGCCTCATTTTCAACTGCACAATAACTTTTTTTTCTTCTGCTTAAATACGTTATCACAGAGGTGTTATCACCATTTCTGCCTGGCCCAGCCTTGGCCAGTGGCACATCAGTCCTGGAGCTGGCGTTGGCTCTTCTTGACATGGAAGAGGCTTCCAGCAGCTTCTCTCAGAAGCCACCCCTGTAGCCCCCTCCCAACAAAACCTGGCCATGCAAACCCAGTACAGTCTGTGTTTCCAGTAGAAACCTTTACGTTCAGCAGTTTAAAAATGTGGCCATTAAATGCCACTCCAGGCTGCAAATTGTCATACAAGTTGCCAGTGCCAGGGGAAATCTTACAGTGAAATACGAAATGTGTTTGGTACTTTTGAAGTAACTTGGGTACATACTCATCTACACACACACACACAGGTGTCTGCCCATCAGCACGAGTTTGGAGCAGGAAATGTGTAACACAAGTTATATACAGTGTTCAACCCATAAGTTTCATAAAGGCAACTCTCTTCTCGTGACTGCTCCTCACTTCAAGGATGACAACAGAACCCCTCTCTGCTTTGTAGCTTTCACACCACTACTGGGAGAAATACCACCAGCTTTACTCTCCAAGAGCTGAAGTGGGAGTCCCTCTAATTTCTGATTTCACTTCTTCAGGCACACTTTGAGATCTGGTAGAGACGTCTCTGGTAGAGAGATGTCATGGGGTCAGGAGCAGGCTGAGATGTTCGTTCACTCACCTGACCTGGTCTCAACAGCAGTGGTCTCAACTGGCTCTTCCTGGTCCACATCCTGTGTTTCTCCCATTCCTGGGCTACAGCCATACTCAATCCTTTCTCCCAGTCCTTCACCCTGATCACATCTGAAACTGTGCAGGGCCTGGGGCTGCTGGAGGATCCTCTGTCACAGAATGGTTGGCTGGGGCTAAGGGCAAGGTACCTAATCTCCCTGTTGCTAAGGTTGTCTTTTGCTCAATGGGGAGATAAATGCCTTCCTCTCAGGGTTGCTGAAATCCCAGTGATGTGTGCCACAGAAGCACCTGTAAATAACTGCATAGATCTAAGAGCACACCCATGAATGAAAAAATTCATTGAGTATTTCAAGAAAGCAAACTGAAAGAATGAGGAAGGATGAAGCCAATTCATGCCTTTGAATCACACTCATTTTTGGTAACATGTGCTGTGTTCCTAGTATACCACGTAACAAAACCACCTGAAAGTCACAAGCATAGAATAATAAATGATGTGTCATGCAACATTTGAGAATAGTAACCTCCAGACTTTAAGCAGCTTCCATACTAATTACTTCTAGAAAACTTGCTTCCTTCTATAAGCTTCCCTCCTTCCCTAAGCGTGGGGAAATATCCAGTTGATGTAGCTGTAAAGAAAGGAGTGCAGGAGCCAATAGATCACAAAATATGAGGTATGAAGAAGTGCCCATTTCAATCAAACCGTCAGCATGAGCATTCTTATTTATGATATGTTGTAAAAGGTTTATTGCCTGTTTTACAACTCTAGCTGCCCAAAGTTTGATTTAATCAGAAAACATGCCAGCAATGTGCATTGACGCCAGGCCTAGATTTTCATGTCCTGGAAGTTGTGACAACTTAGCCCAGACTTTTCCCAAGCTCTTTGTTAGTGGACATGAATCCATCAGATATTTGGGAGAAAGTCTGCACTGTGACTTGTAAATCTGTCAGGAGCTGAGGACAAAACCTGCACCCTGAATATCTACCAGTGAATAGAAACACCACTCGTTATTATTAACTGGATATGTCCCCTTTTTTACTGCCCAGTATTAGAAACCATAATCTAAACTGCTGGGTAGTTTCTAAGTCATCACTGGTGTGTTTTGTCATTAGAAGTACTGAAGTCTCACCTGAATCAGTGTGGGACCTCAGCTGGCCTTACTGGCTACGGGGAGTATTGTTTTCTTCACTGGCACAGATCACACAGTCCTGGAGGGTTTTCCTTTCTCTCTGCCTTACTTTGCCTCAAGCTGTGGGTAGAAATATTCCTAAAGAATGGAAGGAGGAAGAAAACAGATTTCTCCTCCTTCCAAAGTAGGGCTGAGGATGGAACTTGCTTTCCTGGGCCTTTTTAACCTTTTGCAGTTGTCCTGGCATGGAGGGAGGTCACTGGATGTTTGCTGCTGTATCCCTCCCTGGCACAGCAGGATTTGCCAAGTGTTGCCTTCGATCTGCTGTGGCTCTCCAGCACCAATATGAGACACGTTGCTCCTCATTTGGGCCAGAGTGGGTGTGCAGGTGGAAGACTTCACTGACTGACTGGATGGTATTGCCCTGATTTGGATTTAGATCAAAGGCTATTATTTATATTGGGAAATGAAAAATAATTTTTTTAAATGAGCTCCCTGGGACTTGGACAGTGGGCTAAATGAAAACAGGAGTAAGAAATGTACCATTGTATCAACAAATTTAGAGATCTCTCACATGTCTCTGTTTTGTTCCCCTAAAGGGGACAGAGAAGAAGACATGGCAGCAAGTTGTAGGCAGTCAGCTTTCTTTATTCACTATGCTGGGTCAGGCCATATAGTCTCTCGTCAAGTTCCTTCAAATGCACAGTTGTGGGAGGGAGGAGAAAGTCTAGAGAGGCAGCTAATATTCTCAGTTAATTAAATGTAACTAACTTCCTTCAGCTACTTAAAATTCCATGTAAGCCTTCGATATGCATATGTGCCCTGATCAGCCTTCTGATTTTGGTCACGTGGCCGCATACACAGAAACACAGCCCCATCCTGCAGACATCAAAGCTTCATATTGGTCTCAGAGGAGGACACCAGTGAAATGATGCATCAGAGATGGAACCCTCCCTGCATGTCATCTGCACTACCCTCAATTCAAAACTCATGCTGATCCCAGGCAACGTGGGGACACAGCAGCAACACAAACACAATCTAACAGCACTCAGTGCAGAGGGCCTGGCCAGCAACTGGTTGTCCCAAGTTCCTGGAAAACTTATCAGGAGATTAACAACTGCAGCAGCATCAGCACACAGAAGTGCCTTTTATACCCTAATTATTTTATAGTATACAAAGCAGTATCTTGTGCTATTAAGCTATTTGTTTACCAAGCATCTAAAGTTGCTGGCTGCAGAAAAGCCGTGCTAGCATATTGTGTATGGATTTTAAGCCAAGATGCCTTATGGTACTGAACTGCTAAATTATATGAGCTTTCTGCATTCAGTGGTGTTACATGAGGATAAAAGACCTCAAACTTTGTTCCTGTACCTTCTAGTGGATGGATTTGTGTTCAATGTTAAAGACAAAAAAAAACCCTAAAGTAATGACAAAAGGACAGTGCAGCTCATTTATTTATGTTCTTTCCTTTGTTTTTCAAATTCATTGAGAAAAAAAAAAAGCTGTGAAAAGAGTGAGCCTAATCTTGAAAACAGAATATGTTTAACTTCACCTGCTCCATAGATGAAGGTTTTATCACTTTGAAAATCTTTTGGACTGCTAGGAGGGAAGTGATGAGAAAATATAAAGCCTTTTTGGAATAAACAAGAATGTAAATCATTCTGAGTTCAGACAGTGCTCAGCTCAAGAATGCATCAGTTTCAGAAAAGATTAATAAACCAATATTTCTTTCTTGTGCTCTTCTTTGGAGAAAACAGTTGGCTTTGATTAAGTAAATGAAGATCAAAAGAACAGACACAGAAATGTATTGAATACCTGATCCAGGCTAGGTGTAATTGTTAAAAGAGAAAGTTGAAACTTCCATGTCCTTAGTTGTGGGACAGATATTTTTATTAAGCATATAGCATTATTTATAGTGATTCCATATGGTAGAGATCCAAAGCATATTTAAATTATGTTTCCCCTATTGTAACTGACTTAATAATTGGTCTAGAAAGACCATCTGTGTATAATAGAAATACAAGTGTGTAAGGTGTGGTTGATGCTGTAAATTAATCTAAAGGCAGGCTACCAGTGGACATTCAGCTATCCTGTCAGTACCGTCGTACGCTGGATCGGCTTAGGGAACTGTAAAGCCGGATAATGCCCTTTGTCTTGCCAATGTGCTTTAAACCTTTAGAGTGAAAAATGGGGTGGAGCTACAGGACAAGAAATGTAGCTTGCCTTTATGCTGTGGTCAATGAGGTTTAAAACACAAGCAGAGGCACAGTAGGTGAGAAGTACGACAGAAAGATTGACTTTAACAAGCCAGAAAAATTTATGACAGAAACTATCAACCTCGGAAAAGCCAGGCTATTCCCTTGCAGTATGTTTGGTAAGTTTATTTTTATTTAATACAGATATTTCTTCAAAATTGCGGTCTTACACAGTGATGAAATACTGCCTGTCCATCCTTACATCAACATTTTAGATTATTTTTCATAGGCAGCTGATGACATTTGTTTGTCTCAGTAACCCCACTCACTTGTAAGTACTATTGCTGGTGACGTCTCTTGTCCCCCTGATTTCGGATAATGAGCCTTCATAGCAGACATGCTGTTCTCTGCATGAGACAAAATGTTCTCACCACTTAACATATATTTCCATTGTAAGCTTGGCTCACATGATCAGGGTGAATAAGCTGCTGAAAAATATTATGCCATCTCCTTGTGACTCACCTGCCACATTTTGTTTTTAAAATAATGTCAAATAAATTAGGGAACAAATGAAACAAAACAGAAGTCTCAAGTTTTGAGCTGCAGGGGGAGAAAAGGAAACCTGAAGTACATCAGTTTTTTATCTTTGGTTTCATTTAATGCTCCATTTCCTAGGTCTAAAAGGAATCCTGTAAACTTTTCTGTGCCTCTGCAATTTAACTACAGGGATAGTTGAAGTAAATGAAAAGAAACTAATCATATGATTTATTTTAAGCCCAAGATTAAATATTAATAAGGTGGAGGCCTCTGTAAAGATCATCCAAAAAAGAATGGTATTGCTACAAAAGGCATATGAGCTCAAGAATTTCTTTTCTGCTAAAGAAAGACCTGAAATTTTTGAAGCAGTTACTTGTTCTCTAACAGGAAACATGGGACCTGTGTTGGATTACTGGTTTACTTCAGAAAGACATGGAAAATGTAATCCGTACTGATGGAAGGACTTTAAGACTATCATATGATTAATTTTTGCCAGACTGAGATTTAGCCCCAAATCCAAAACTTTCTCAGAACTCAGACAATCAGATCCACCAATACTGCTAAATATCCACTTCAAAAACCTTTCAGATCACACCCACTACAAATCAGGAAAACTGTTTGACTCTAGACCTCATGCTGTAAACCATTATAGAAAGTGGGTGGAGCCATGGGATCAGGAACATTTAAAAGGAAGGGCCGAGCTCCGTGGATGCACTGTCTGCCATTGTGTGCCAGCTTGAGTTAATGCATGGGGGTTGCACAGGAAGAAATGACTTTTTTCTAATTTGCATTGCTGAAGATTACAGAAGTCCTACTTATGGTCCAGTATCCCACTGAACTAGAAAATTTAGGAAAAAAATCTCAGGCTTTGGGACAAATTTTGAAAAGCTAGTGTTCTCATGCATCACAGCAATAGCTGAGCTGATTCTAACCAGACTTCTTCAGAGAATGAGGGCATTTGAGGCAGCCCTGAAATTGGTGGGGGATGTTTCAACCACTTGAAAAACATCTTTAAACCAAACCAAATTTTAAAACCAAGCTAAGAAACACTAAACTGATTATATGAACATATTAAAGACAGAACCAGAACATGGCTGATTCTGCTCTGCAACTTCAATTTAAATCAAATATAATTTTTCATTTAAATTAATGATGAAGTCTCTTTTAACCTTAATGGATGGGAAAATTTATGTATTTTTAAATACCTGGACATAATATACTTGGTGAACATTTCAAATAAGCTTAGTTTCTTCTATGTGATCAATATTGATCAATATTAGGAAATGTACATTTCTCATTTGCAGTATTATCAACACAGTTGTGTAATGACATAAGAGTTCTGATTTCTTTGAGTTCATATTGTTTCTCATACCTCATATGATTTCAAATTATGTTTTATAATAAAACTACAAAGATTTTTTTTCTTCAAAAAGAAAGATGGATGTTCAGATCTAAAAATTATCACCGGTTACAGCAGCAGTTGCTCAAATGAATTAAAATTTAGTGTCAACAGAGACTGACTCAGTTAACTTTAGCTTTAAGAATAAGGTCCCAGAGGAGCAAAACCCAGCAGTAGTGACTGTATGTTTGTGTGTAAGGGATTTGTAATGTTAACGTCCGATTTACACAATTTTTAATATCCAAATGTTTGCTTCCTTTAAGATTAGGCATAGAAGTTTGGGGCCAAAATAAACACACTCCGTGTAAGGACATTTGAGAAAACATCCTCAGAGATATCCCGGTTTATGTGAGAAGCTTCCTAATTCCTTCAGCAGCTTGGAGCACAGGTGCCATAAAGCCAGTCTTGTTCTTCCTCTTGTGTGGTGCTTCCTGAAGGATAAAACAATATCATTTCCATGCATAGTAAATCAGTATGCCTGCATGTATAGTACCAATTTTACAAAATCATACTGAAGTTCACAGACAAAATAACATAGAGATTAATATGTAGTATTTCTCTGTGTAAAAAACTTCCTTCAATCCCTGCTCTTATCCTCAGAGATTTCATCTAGAAACTAACCTGTGCTAGTGACCAGTCTGAGCCTTTGTGAGCCCATCCTGTGGTGGTACAAATGCAGACCAAGAGCAATATTCATTTCCCAGTAGCTTCTTCAATTTTTTTTTTTTTTTGCCAGACATCAAAAGCATTTCTTTATTGATCTGTGTGAGTGCAATGGTTTTAACAGGAGGAAGGCACTGGGTGACATTAGCAACCAGTGGGTACATTCAAATGTACCAGTGGGTACATTCAGTGGGTGCATTCAAATTCATGCTATTATGGGGGGTATTGGGAAAAAGGGAGTCTGAGAAGTATTTTAGTAGAAAGCTCATTCCATTTGCTTTAGTCCATTTTTCCAAGCAATGACTCACTTCAGAAACTAGTGAATATGGACTTTTTTGAGTAGCTTTTACCAAGAACTGTATATTGTGATTGGACTGTAAATGTCAAAATTTCATTGGGTGTTGAGTGTAGAGGGAGTACAAGACTAGTTGGCTCTATGAAGACTCTGTGCATCAGATGCTGTGTCTCTTCTAGCTGTTGTAATTATCATGACACCTGGACTAGGTAAATCCAAAACCTGCAATTGGCAATATCAGGGACAATTGATTGAGATTTAGAATCACAGAATGGCTTGGGTTGGAAGGAACCTTAAAGATTATCTAGTTCCAACCTCCACCTCCCTGCTATGAGCACAACTAGACCAGGTTGCTCAGAGCCCCATCCAACCTGGCCTTGAACACTTCCAGGGTTGGGACATCCACAGCCACTCTGGGCAACCCGTGCCAGTGTCTCACTAGTGTCACAGTTAAGAACTTCTTCTAAACATCTAATTTAAGTCTAGACTCTTTCAGTTGAAAGCCAGTAAAATCACCTCTTCATGATTCCATGATTCTACCTTTAACACAAACTAGATAATGTCATGGCCAATTGTAGGATGTAAATGTTCTGTTTGTTTGCCCATTCCTTGTGTCAAAACTTCCTTGGGTGATTGCTGAGGTCTTAATTTTGTGTTAATGATTTTATGGAAGAAGCTGGTGCACCAAGTCAGGAAGAGAAGTACCACACACATTTTTTGTGGGCCATTACCCTCTCTCCAAGCAGCCTTGATGAGCATTGGATGGGATGGGAGCTGATAGGAGCCCTCTGCCACACCATTTCTGTGATTACCACTGCTCAATGATTGCTGCAACATCATAAAGTGATTGCTATAATAAAGCAATGCTTCACATGCAAGGTGATCAATGGTGGGAGACACTTCCGTGTGGCTTGGTGAGGTCCATGCTGCCTTTTGACCACCTGCACGCAGTCCCTGCCAGACCAGAGCATCACTGAAGCCGTCACGGGTTGGGTTGTTCTTCAGTCCCAGCTATGCCCCAGCACAGAGATAATGCTGACTATCTCACCTGACTGATGAGTACAAAAAATTATCCTCTGTTGATGCTTCATTGCAGTAGATTTTGACGTAATTTACCCTAAGTTTTTGATGTTGTTTTGTTTTGTTGTGTTTTTGAGGGGGATTTGTTTAGGGTTTTTTGTGGAAACAAATTGATTTGGATGTGTGTTTGTTCCATTCTATACAGTCTTCTCTGAAGACACTTAGTGGGATGGATTAATTCTTCCCGTTCCTGAGCACTCTTTAGAAGGATTATTCAGGACTGTGTCTTGCCACCTTCAAACACAGTGCACGTCTCCTGGAGATGTGCCAGAGAAGCTAAGAAGATTGCTGCATCACAGGGATGTTTGAAACCAGAGAACTTGACAGCATGTAGATCCAGACATGGACACAGGGCCCAGACAGAGCAGCCTGGCAACTTTCCGGCAGTTCTCAGTGAGACACATGGGTCTATCACAAATCCAAAACACATTATGCTCAGAAGAAATTTTTGATTTCATACAGTTGCTATAAAATAAAACAGTGTGCTGCTGCACAGGGTGGCTCATACAGCACAGATGAACAGTGCTCCCTGAAGGGTCTGTGATGGCTGGGGATCATGCAGGTTGAGACAAGATTAATAAAACAAGAGGAAAGGTAATAAAAATTATTTTCTTGACCTATTACAATTAGTCTTTGTGTGTACAAGTGCAAAGACTCATGTGGTCTCCTGTCCAAAGATGACAGCCTATTTATTCAATCAAATGCTTCAGATTTAGAGCAATGTCCTCACAGCAAGGAGGTATCAAGCGGCTCCTCTTTGAAACTCTGCAGACAGCACCTCTGAAAATCTGCCCTGCTCACAAAAATACTACAATGACAGCTAAGACTGCCTAAAAGTCCTTCCCCAATCACAGATGCTGTATGCAGTTTTTCAAAACTGTATTTCCAATCCAGGGTCATTAAATAACCTGAACATTCCAAATCCAGACAAGTATCTACCTCCTCTCTGACAAATCTCTTCAATGAAAGTGACCAATTAAAAAGACTCTGTTTTAGGCACTTTCTGTTTAGTCACTTGTCCTGGTCTGGCTGCAGCCTGAGTGACTGGGGTGTCTGCTGATTTATCTTCCTGCCCCTCTGCCCTTATCTGCTGCCCTACACTATCTAGCACTGTGTGATAAGCATATGCCAAGGCCCAGGATATTGCAATGAGCTTTTTTTCCTTAGAATTGTCATTGCACTTCTCTTTCAGATATTTCCCCACCTCAGCTGGGTTCTGAATTTGTTCAGGGGGAAAATTCCAAGCTATTGGGTCAGAGAATTCCTTCAGGATTTGGCCCATATCCTCCCATTC
>VXAZ01004023.1:883921-946421 GCA_013399875.1 Gymnorhina tibicen
TATCAGGGACAAAATCAGAGCAATCTGTGGATAGGCAAACAGGCCTAGGGACCAGAAAAGCATTAGTACCTCAAACAGGCTTAGGGACCAGACAGACATTAGTACATGAAACCAGAAAGGCATTGCTACCTCAAATAACATGGTGACTACTTTACCCCAATACAAAGTAATTAAAACCAAACTGAAATGTAATTAGTACAGGTTTTTTCACTTTCCTTCAAGCCTCGCATTGGGCGCCACTAATTATTTGTCCCAGTTTGAGACAAATTAAGGGAAATGCTCTGGAAGGAATGTCTCCTCCTAAGAAGGCAGGTTTCAGCCACCCCTCCCCCATAGTTCCTTCCAAGTTCAGGAAGAAATTCCTCAGAGGAAAGTGAAAAACAGTTATTTATTTAACAAGCAGAGTGCAAGCAGGGAGAAAAAGAAAAAATGCTAAATAATAAAACCTCTCGCTGTGGAGAGAACCTGGTAAAATTCCAAGTCCTTTGTGGAAGTGGCTCTCTCCTCCTCTCCAGAGCTGGGGTTTGGTGTGGACCCCTCCGGGCCGGTGTAGGGCCTCCCAGTGTGTTCTGGTGTTGCTGAACAGTCCGGAAGGGAAGAAGAAGAAGCCAAAGTCCCAGGGCTCCGTGCTTTAGCTAATGAACAAGAAGCTAAAAAAACAAAAAAACAAGAGAACTCCACTCTCTTCCCTGTTGCAGAGAGCTGAAAGCTGAGACAAAAAACCCAGGAAGATGCTTTCCTTGGCTCCTCAGCAGCAGGAATGCAGAGGAGTGTGTGTCCTTGAGCACAAACCTCTTTGAAAAGTTCACCTGGCTTCTCTCCCCCCTCTCCTGAGAAACAACTTAAAGACACAGAAAGGCACAGGATTAATGTCTGGCATAGAGCAGACAATAGGGAATACAGTATCATACAGTCACCCCAGGACATCACTTAAAAAAAATAAAACTTAAATAAAATTTCTAAACAAGGTCTAAAAAAATCTATCACTTGTTTTAATTCTTCCTAAGGTATGATGGCCTCCAGTAGTTCTGAGACTTTTTACACAGTGTATTTGGGTAGCCACAGTATTTGAGTGAAACTGAATTATGTGTGCATTTGCCTGAATAATGAAGGACGCAGTGGCAAGAATCCCTACAGAATGCTGGCGTAGCAACAGAGGAAAATGAATGAGAAGACAGGACTGAGAAAAAAATTGTGCTAGGTCTGCTAACATGTTCTTGGGAATTCAGCAGGCGCAACCCAGGTCAACTTTTCAAAAACCAAACAAGGAATTCAGCTTTCCTTTCTCTCAATGTGGATTTCTTCATCAATATGCCTGAAACTTTTTCTGACACACGAGTAAGATAGAAAGTTTTATGATTTCTTTACAAACTTTACGTCTCCTAATACCCCTAACTCCCTTCCTCACTCTTCCCAATTGCATTTTGAGCCATATCAGATCGGAAAATTTTAAGCCAACTGAAGAGTGACAACTACTGGGGGTTTTGTCTGTGTTCTTAATTGAAAATTTGTACAGTAACACTAAAAAGATAAATGCACTATAAAAGTGAATACATGTGATATATTTAGAGCAGTTGGGTAATCTTATTTAAAAATAACTGATGACTTAGTTAAACTTGCAGAGTTTTTAATCGATGCTGAGTGATTCTAGTAATATCATTTATTAACCAAGACCTACCATATGCAAACATACATCATTTTTGTTTGGAACTGACATCATACTAAGAAAACATATTTGCTTCTATTTGCTTCTTTGTGTTCTCTTTTTCTTCCAGCTCAGCAACTTTCTTCCATTGCTTGGGTCTTCCTTGTATTTCAAAAATACTGAAAAACATGCTGAATGATTCAAATGATTCCTAGACTAACTCATCTAAATGCTAGTATGCAAATGGATTGTGTTTGTCACTGTTGAAAACTCTACCTTTAATAAATGCTGATTAGTATTATCTTTCTTTTTTTTCACATTTTGATTGGAATGCAAGTCATTTTACTGTCAGCATATGATATGACTACTTTTTTTAGTAACTACAGGACAGAATTATGTCCACTGTGCTGCAATACTTGGATTTTCCCTACTTCCAACATCTTTTGTGCATTTTTTCCAATTCTAATGTATCTAAAATGCTGCTGTATCATCTTATCAACTGACCCTAGACAACTGCTTATGTTCTTTTGTCTCACTTATCCTTTTTTTATTATTCATAACTTCTAATTTACGTTAATCACTAACCCTACTTTTTTTCTGAGCTGTTTTATATTGTTCTCCAATTAATTATTGGGGTTTTTACATTCCCTCTAAATCAAGTTGGTTGGTTTGGGGGTTTTTTTTTCCCCAATATGGTTCTTTCCTAAAACTGAAAGATTGCGACCAGACAATATTTTAAAAGCAATTTTCAATTTGCATTTGCAATTTGTTGTTTAAATTCTTTTATTCCATCTGATCTGATTCAACTGCTTTTGAGATGTCAGTAACTAGGAAGCAAGTTTTGCCATACAGAGCCTTTCTCTTCTTAATTTGTCCATTTTTCCTAAATAGGTTAAAACCAATTTTTTAACATCTCCATTATATAGATTTTCCTATAGGAATACCACTGAAATGGATTTTCCTCGTCTAAATGAGAAGTTCTGCATTAAAACTAGAGCAGATGCTCTCCTTCTCTTCACTAGCAAAATGTTTGGGTCTACCATTTACAGCTGCCTATTCACTGCCAAAGCCTGTGGCTGAATCAAAGCTCCCTGGAAGCACAGCCACAGCAAGCAATTGTGGTTACTTCCAGAGCTGCCCAGGTGGAAATTCACTATCACCATATTGTTTCCCTTCCCGTTCGGTATGTGGAAGCACAGGCCAATTTCTTAAACCTGGATGCCAGTTCAACTTAGTAAATTCAAATTTTAGCAGCAGGAGCAAAGCTGACTCTAAATTAAATCTTGTGAATCAGTAGAAATATTTGAATATGCTTCTGCCAGTGTTAGAATTTCAGTTCTTATTCCTGCAAGTATAGAACCACCTTCAACAGCCAGCTGTTAGCTAATGGTAGGTTTAAATTATCTTCATGAGGGTCTGCATACCTACTGGAAAGTGCTTAAGGGCTTTAAAATCAAAGGCAGTTGAAAATGATAACCATGATAATATGTGAGTACTCCAAAGTATTTAGAAATAACTTTCTATCTACTCCTTTTTTGTGGGCTGTATAAAATAAAAAACTTGATTAGCTCTAGCTTGACTGTGTGAAGGGTATATTTATTATTGGAAAAGAACGGCTTCTGAAGAAAGGAATTTTAACTTCAATTTTGAAAGGCCATTTTAAATGGCCATTATAGTTGTACTGATTTCACCTGAGACTAGTGCTTAGGACCTATTCCACTTCAGCTACAGCAGGTGTTTCAAAAGACCCAAGCACAAGAGATTTTGGGCATTGATTTCTGAACAATAAGAATTTGTCATTGAAATGACAAAAATATCTGCTGTTCCCCACTAGGGCAATTTATCTGAGCTGACAATAATCTCCACAGAGCATCACCCATCCTGGCTCCTGGGTCTGCTCTACTGCATCCTCCACCTCCCATTCTCTCCTCCCTTGCACTTGATCTGGGCAAACAGTTCTTTCACTTTTCTTTATTTGGTCAGTAGCTGGTGTTTTTCTTAGCTACTGAAATTTCTAACAAGCTGTGTATTACTTGCCAGAGAAAGTTTGCTGTTTCAATTTATTTTCCTCCGTCTCATAAAGGAATAATGTAGTATTGCTCTACTTAAATTGGAAATGGGATTTCTTTTGTTTAGCCTAATGTCCCCTCTGTATTTTGGAGCTCTCATGAGCAGAGTCTTTTTCTATTTTTGTGGGTTTCTAAGCACTTTTTTATTTTTAAAATTTCTGAAAATTTTCTTCTGTTTTTAAAAGGAAACTTGGCGAGTGACATTTTGTCATGCAACTGTGCACTGATCATCAATGTTTAATTAAAACCTGTCATTGAGAGGTGATGTCCTTCCTTAGGATTGAATTTACTTTTGCAGTGAAAGTCTAGAGGGGCAGTTCTCTTGCTGTCACAGATCGACTTAAAAGACCAGAGAGACATGCAGGAAGACAACTAACAGTTCTGTGCATATTTATGGACTTGTTGTGCATGTGGTAAGTACTCTCCTGACAGCTAGTGTTAAATCCAATCAATCATCACTTAAATACATCACTGTGTATATTCACCTCACTCCTTCATTAGCATTCATTAGCAATTAATCAACACAGCAGTAGTCTCTGGAAAGATCAACAATCCATAAGGTACATTTACATTAAAGATGAGCAAGTGAACATTTGTTCCACTTCAGCTAAGTCTTGTGTATTGTCATTTCTTCAAGGAGTGAAAGACATTGATCAAGCAAATGACTGATTGATTGATAGATAGAACATGCCATCTATTGCCTCTGAAGACCATTTTTCTGCAAACCAGAGGACAGTAGTTTCGCTCAGAAAAAAACTTTCAGTCTTCAGTTGTTGCTGTGCTTGGTTTCTTGCATTGGTATGGCACACCACAACCTTCCAGAGAGCGCCGCAGAGCCATCCTAGGGAGAGCGGCTGTTCCGCTTCCCGCAGCCTTTCAGGCAGCCCGAGCTATCCCGGTTAGCTCTCGGCCCACAACAATAAAGTGGCGGTAAAGGAGGAGAGAAGGCTCTCTTGCCTGGACGCTGCAGAAGGTCTTTATTCCATGCTAACTCCCCAAAGTCTAGGACCAGCACATGGCCTGGTGCTCAAGGCAGAGGGAGAGAGGCTGGTGGCTCGCTGATCCCCAAGGCAGAGAGAGCAAGCACAAGACTTGAAACCCCTTATCTTGGGGAAGTGGGGGGCGGAGAGAGCACATGGATGAATGGTCTCAGGGCATAGGGGTGCTACAAGGGCACTACAAGGGAGGAGCTGGGGTAACAAAACCAATGGGAGAAACCCGAGGGAGTGGTTAGGACTAGGGGTGGGGAAAGGGGGAGCCACGTGGAGAGGGCAGGCAATTTAGTAAGGAAAGCAATGGGTAAATACAATACCACATTCAGTTTCACAGGATGTGTCACAATATTGGTTGAAAACATCTTCCTTCCTTAAATCCACCGGCTTTGGAGACAAACTCTGCTGCTGAATGTCTTTCACTTTCTAAAATAAGACCACATTCTAGGGCACAGGGGTCCAGAGAAATCCTTTTAGCATCAGACATGGAATTATGTTTGTTTTGCTGATTTATTTCTTCAGCCAAAACAATTAATTAGCAGCATTTCCGAGGCAAAGTGGAAGAAAAAAAATTATATTCAGGCATATAAAAAATAAAGGCTTACTTTTTTATTCTATTCATTAAGAAATAATAAATCTTAATACTTTCAGAAACCTTTACAATCCTGTGGAAAATTAACTAAACTAAGATTAATTGAAGTAGTTGTTCAGCTCCACTTATTACATAAATATATACTGATAATGATATCTTTAGTGTTTATCTTAAGTACTCTTCAGACTTTATAGCAGTGAAATGATATAATCAGGTTTTAATTCGATTGTTTTCTTTTGTGATAGAAAATATGTATTTCAAAACAAAGATTTTTTCCTAACCTTAGACACCAAAATTAATTTAAAAGAGAATTTATCACCTTATATTCAATGAAATTAAAACATTTGCATTAATAAAAATATTAAGTCATTGAGACACTAAGTAAACATGTATTTCTTCTGTAATTCCTTTGCTTTCATGGAAATGCACTGAGCTATTATCATTATGTTGTTAACGTGATAAAATATCCAGTCTCTAATAAACATTCAGTTCTTTGTGAATATTGAAAGCTTCCTATTTTAATGTACCAATTATGGATTTAGATTGCTAGTTTATCTGCTTCTATGTATCTTGTTACTTGTTTCATGATTTCTTTTTAATTACCTTCACATACAAATGTCTCTTTCTTATCTATGACTTGATATACCTTTGGACAGATATAACTGGGCATATGACCTCGCTGTGTCATACCTCAGAATTACTGAGCCATTTCACAGGACAACTCACCTCTAATTCTCTCTGTGGCGACTCTGTTCCCTCTACACATTTTTTGTTTGTTTGTTCATTTGTTTTAACATGAATCTTTGTTCTATGAAATATCTTTTCTTTCTTGTACCAGTATTTCAATGCAAAAGTTTGTTAAGGTTAGGATAACCCCAAAGTTGAAGTACTGTGAATGTGCTTAAACAGCAATTTATGTCTTCCAGGTGAAGTGTGGTGGTGGGAAGAGAAGGAGTTGTTTTCCATATTGCAGAAATAGAGAAAGTTGCATAGTCGTTTCATTTAATGAAGGATTTTGACATTCTGTTTCACTCTTGAATGTCTTGAATGAGATGAACTCTTCCCTGTTTGAAAGTCTTCACCTCCTTGGTAGGACTGTTTAGACCTGCAGACCCTGGAAGCTCACATCAGGGAAAAATCATGTGTTATGGGAAATCTGATGGGTCGTATCTAGTATCTGGATACCTGCACAACTCTGTGAGAAATAAAGGCTTCTCTGCAAAATCACATTGATATGGTCAAAATTCTTCAGCATTCAAACACAATGAGATACTGAGCACAATTATTCCAAGGAATTTTAAGTATAAGTAAGACTACTCACCCCCATCCTTCCTCTCTGCTTGATTAGCGTCTCAGAGATGGCTTGGTATGATTCACAGAGGTCGGGGCACCAGCAACCTTGGCTAGAGAGATAGTAAACAAAACAATAGTGTGGATTCTATTATGAGTTTATCTGCCCACTCCTATGCTACCATCCTTATCAAAAAGCTCTGACCTAGCACAAAGATAAGCTTTGCTCCTCTCTTTCCCTGAGCAGCCTGTCTTCTGTGCAGGAAAGGCAGCATTTTACCTTTACATTCACAAAATGGTTCTTTAAACTTCATTTTTTGTAAGACTTTGATTCAAAGTTTTCTCCCATTTAAGAACAATCCCCCAAATGCACATCTTATTTTACACATAAGCACTGAAATTTGTTAAATTTAATCTTTATTTTGCAGAGGGAAGCCCAACAGTGATTTTTACTTTTTAAACTCCTTTTCTATTTCTAGGGAACTTCAATGAAGCATTTTATGGTATGATGATAGTGCAATGGGAAGAACTTGTATTCAAGATGATTAGACAACCACTAACATAAGGCACTACTGAATTTCTCAACCCTACGGGCAACAGAAATGGCAGAGCAGATTTTAGGGAAATTTTACACATTAGTACATAAACAATCTGTCAAGAAATCGCACCCTTCAGATGTCTGCCTCTGACAGTCTTCAAGACATTAAAAAAATCATAAATGTGATTTGCAATAGAGACATTTACTAGCCTTAATATACAGAGACTGTCATCACTAGGCAAATCCAGGAATGTCAAGTGAAGATTATTAGAGTCTGAAATACCCGTGCCGCAGAATGGTACGTGTGGATGTATGTAGCCTAAAAAGTCATGAACTTCTCTTCTCAGTGACCTGTTCGAACTCTAGGCCACAATCCCTTCTAGTATGGCCCTACACGCTTTGACAATGTGTAGACATAACTGTAAAAAGAAAAAGCAGGGGTTTATGAAAAGGGTCAGTAAAACAAGAAAACTGGAGCTTTGTGGAATTTAACATGTAATATTAAAAGGAAAGAAGCATTGGCACGGAGAAGAAACCGAATTGAAAGAAGGAGTGAGGGAGGGAGAGAAACATGACCAAAATAAAAGATCGGAAGATGAACAAAGAGTCTGAACCACACTTGGAAAGAAAAGACAGTTTATCTTCACTGCATTCTTTGACTGATACATGGTTCTGCAGCTTGTTTATTTGGGTTTATTTGGGTCGGTATGCCCAGGCAGCAGCTATCAAAAAGTGTGCAGAGGTTTCAGTCTCAGTCCAAATGTCTGCAGACAGACATTTAAATTACAAGAGTGCCAGGGTAAAACAAGAAACACCCTGGAGATGGAGCCTAAATCACACTCCCAGATGTAAAGATGCTCTGTCTTTTGGCTCTGCAGCTGCACTGGCTGCCTTGGAATCAGCATAGCTGGGGCTGACTCTAAGGTCTCAGGAGCCAGCGTTATCAAACTGGTACCTTTCGGGTCATTACAGTCAATAATTCCTTTTCAAGTATCAAAAAGAAAAGAAAACAAAGTGAGATGATTAAAAAGCCAATTAGCAGATCAAAGTAAGAGAAGCTAAGTCCTGGAGGGGAAAAAGAATGCATGTATGGTAATTTAGGCAGTAAGGAAGATAATTAGAACAGGGTAGTGATAATGGGATAAACTGGGGATCAAAAACCATAGAGTTTATTGGAAAAAAAAAAGAGAAGAAAATTAAGGGAAATTTTAATGACTCTTTGAATAAAACAATTAACCATATAAATATTAGAATGAAAGCTTGTCTAGAAACCACGCTGACCTCTTTGTAAGTGAGACAGTGATCCACAATTCTCAAAAAAGTATAGTTTTAATTCTTCTCCCTGAGAAGTATTTCAATGTCTCTAATGCAAATATCTTCTGGGATGGTGAGCTGGAAGACATAAATTTATGGAAGACATAAATTGAGCAGCCAATAGAGATTAGAGACATAAAGGCAGACTTCCCCATCTCATCCTTCCTCCTTATCTTTTTCATAATTTTAACTCCCTTTTTCAGCGAAGACGTCAGAGTTTTGGTGTTGCAGTCCCAATTCACTTTCTAAACTTTGTTTCACTTGACTTCCTTCCAAATTCTTTTTTTGTCTACAGTTCTCACAGCTCTAGCTTTCTGATGAGGTTTGTCCTTGGCCAAACTTTCTGTCAGCCTTTTCTCCCCATGTTGTGAGTACACATCTCCCCTCCTCAGCCCTGTGCCTGCCTGAACTCCTGATCTTATCCCTGCTGTTGTCCATTTGATCAAAACATGCTACTCAGGGACTTACTGCAGATGGGGCAAAGAATGAGGGGAAACAGAAAACCTTCTTTTTTTTGTGAAGTTTCTAAAGACCACCCTTGAGCATTGGCTCCAAATGCCTCACAGCATTGTGAGTCCACAGATTCCTGTGTTCTCCTTCAAAAAGTCCTGTGAGTCTTTAAACAGAAAGGCCCCTAACAGTTTGCACCCCATGGCTCTGTCAAAGCAACAACATGCTTGCATAAATATTGTTTGGCTCTAACCCTTTCCATGTGGCTTATACCACAGGAAGTTCACTTTCTTCTAAAGAGCCTGAACATGAGTCGGGGTAAGGATGAGTTTCAGTCTGTGAGGTATGAATTAGACTTTTAGAGACAGCTGGGACTCAAGAGAGAATGAAGGGTTTGCAACTTAACAAGTAAGAACAGGAAGGAACAGAGCTGTGAAGAAAAAGAAATAAATCAGAGGCATAAGCAGAAAAATAAACAACTCTTTTATATTACCTAAGGAGCTTCTGAAGTAATTTCAGCAAAGGAATATTACAGTCACAGGACAAAGAGCATGGTCATTAAAGCCAGCACTGTATCTTGTCAACAATACAGAAAAAGAAAGGATCTTCTCTGAAGAGCAACTGGTAAAGATCAAAAAACATTCAACAGGAGATTCCCCCGAGTGAATAATGTCAAACAGTACGTCTCTTGAATGTTCACTTACTGCTTTGGTGATAAACAGAGATGAAAGATAAAGATGCTGTACCTCTGTGACCTGAAGAAGTTCAGGGTAGCAACTCCCTATTTCTTTGCAAGTAGAGAGCATGAAGAAAAGGAACTACAAAGTAATACTTGCTATTTTATTTAGAGTATCTAGTTCTCTGATTCGTAACTCACTTCAGGGAATGGAAAGATGAAGCTGGACCAGAAGGTGATAAGTGCCTAGCTTCAGGTCAAGTTCTTCCTGCCTTCTTAAGCCGCAGTAGCTATACTTGAGAAGATTGTGATATTGACACATATCTTTCTTTTCTCTCTGGAGGCAATTCTCTTGTCAGCTTTTCTCCTTGTGGAGAGGAGAAGAGACACATTTCTAAGAGGAAGGAAGAAAGAGAAGAGAAAGAAGAAAAGAAAAGAAAAATGATCATGTGTAGTCTCCTTCACAGCCTTCCCATTTACTCCAGGTTAAAAACCACTGTATTGCTCTTAAATAGTGCTTAATGATAATTCTGAGTCGATTGCTATGATGAGTCTGGAAAATAACAATAAGAGAACTAGCAAACACTAGAGGAGAGAGCTTTGGAGGTGGAAAGTGGAAGAAGGAAGGAGGATACAGTTGGATGCTTCAGGGTTTTGTGTTGCTTTGTAGAAGATATGTGGCTTTAGATCTTGAACTTCATTCTTGTTTTACACTCCAACAAACATGAGACATTCTGCCATTACATGACACCACATGCCCCATAACAAATTTGCTTAATGTATATTAGGGTTGCTTATAAGACTTAACATCATTTCTGTTCTTTTCCAATTAGTTTGGATTTATCTCAGTTTTAGCCGTCTTTAACATTTAGTCTAACACACTTATCTAGCCCCTTGTTATAATGAGAGAAGAGAGCAAAGCATATCCAAGGGTGATTCATCCTGTCTGTCTTACATATCTGTCTTGCCAGAAGTAGTTGTATGGAAAATCATGTACTTGGTACTTGTATCCTACAGCAGTGAGGTTTTGGGGAATGGAATAAAATATGGAAACAACATGACAGTTTTCTACTTCACACAAACACCTCCTTGCCAGGGGTTTTCTTGGGCAAATTTATGCGTGAATCAACACTTGATCTTTAGCCTCTTCTTTGGTCTGTATTTTTTACAAGTGACCGAATCTCAGAATTATTCTCTGTGATATTTATATTTTTGCTCTTTGTTTTTCCCTCTTTATCTTCAGCTCTATTTTCTCTTTATCTAAAATTTTATTTTGTATTAGCATGGGTTTCTACTGTATTCTGGAAACTCAGTTATAGTTAGTACCCCTTTAAAAATATATTCTTTCCTGAAATAATTACCACCTTTGTTTACATTGATTTCAGTGCATTTTCCCTCTTCCTTCACCTGGGCATGTGGAAAAGTACAACAGTTTTGCCCCTGTGAGATCAACATGACCAGAATTTCTCTAGCTTTCTCAATATGGTGCATGAAGAGAAAATTGGGATCTTCCTCTCACAGCTGCAATTAATCAAATAGAGCTTCCTTTTGGCAATTTGCAATGCTAACTTTCTTGCTTAAATTTTTCTTTTGAAAAATCTTGAAACCCACTAATAATGCATAAAAACGACCAGATATTTTCCAGAAAGTTCTGGTGGTTTGACTCATCCCCTCCATAAGATTATATTTCCATCATGCAGATTCTGCAATCCTGAGTCATTCCCTCTCAAAACTCTCAGAGAAAAGGAGTTGTGGTGGATGTTGACTCTCCCCGACTCTTGTTTGTCTAACGCAGCAGTTTGCATGCATTCATTGAAAAGCAGAGCACTCAGAAAACAGGAGATACAGAGTTAAGCTGAAAGCCTAACTTTAAGATTTCTTCCTGCTGTGAAGGGGCTTTATTTCATTACTTTGTTTGTTTGTTTGTGCATTTATTTTTGGAGAATGATGAGCCGCCCATTGTTTTACTTCACTATGAAAACTGAACTATTGTTGAGGAGCCCTAAAGTGTGGGATGGGCTCTTATTTGGTTTCCTAAAAGAAAACAAAATTAATTAAACTATAACTCTTTCTCCTTGGTTTATGGCTTGAAAGATAGGGCCTTTTTATTGTTATGCATTCTCTAGTAATTATTACCACTTGTAGTATACTGCAGACTAGAAACCGTGTCTTTAATAGAGCAGAGATGTTCAGTTCATATCCCCCAGTTATATCTTTCTATTGTAGTGAAGCTGTGTTCTAAGTGCCCCTGGCATAGTTGACAAACACATCACAAAGAATGCCTTAGATGTGGAACAGCATAATTCAGCTTTGCTTAACGGCAGCAGGACACTCATGATCATTTGCTTCATTTTGCAGCCCTAGGTGCATTAGGCTGTGTTAAAATCCACATTGTTCAGGTGAACCAAGCTCACCAACTGCTCTGGGTCAGTCTGTACATCTGATTACTGAATTGGAAGATCCTGGGGAAACTGTGTTAGAGTCTGAGAAAAAGAGTGTGGGAGTCCAGAGTGCAGGGAATATTTCCCTGCCTGTTTTAAGGAGTTTTACCCCCCTGGACAGCACTGGTTTTGACCTTCGTCCATGGAGAAAGCTGCCAACTCTCTGGGAAGAATTTGAACGCACTGTGGTGTGAACTAAGTGATAGAATATTATGTAAGGTAGTACAGGGTGAAAATATGAAGGTGTTGGGTTTGTTAAAGTAGCAAATAGATAAAAAGCAAAAACTCCAAAATGGAGGATTGTTGTTGTTCTATAACCTTCTTCTTCTTCTTCCTACTCCATTTAATGCAGAAAAGTTGTTTAAAGTGATTGGATAGAAAAATCCGCAGTTCCTGTGGACGTATTAAAAACATTTGTTGAATATTGGTAGAAAAGTGAAAATATCTGTTGTTTCAAACACTGATTGGATTGTTTAGCTTTAAAAACACCATATTATCTTGATTTCGGCAGCATTCTGTGCATTTTCCTCAGCATTCACACCCCTCTGCTGTACTCTTAACTTTTCTGATAAGACTTAATAAACTATCTGAGAGCAGAGAAGGCTGAATGTCCGTTAATTAACAAAAATCCAGGCAAGGACTCAGAAGTCCTCCCCCAGCAGGGGAGGAATGATCTAAGGCACAACAAGATCAACAGGTGGAATTCAAAACAGAATCTCACAAAGAGTTAAATTTTCTTTATTGGGCCTGATGGAATAGAAAATGATTGATTTTCCCAGGACCTTTTGGGCTGTGGTACTGGAAATCACAGCTGTCAGGGCTGGCCCTGGCTCTGCCCACCAGTATGGTTCAACCAAATGCACCTTGTTTTCTGAAGTGCTTAATGTTTACCTGGTTAGGTTTTCATCTACATTTCAGCTAATACTGTTTTTCTGTGCAGTTATTCTTAGTTCTTAAGTCTTGTAGAGAAACATATTGAGAACAACTCCTTGTGCAAAGTCCTTAAATTCATACTTGAAAATCTGATTGAGCAGATTTAGCATCAAAAGACAAAACCTGCCTGCACTTAGAATTGCACAAGTTTAAATTTAATCTCAAAAGTAAGGAATTGCCAAATGGGCTTTGAACAACTTGAAGCTATGTATTTGTCCAGATCATCCTTGGACTCAGGAGAATGACGATACACTGTAGAATGGGCTTCCCAAGTGTGAAGCCATAGAGATGAATTCTCTTTATTCTGTCCACTGTCAACAGCACAGAGAAAAAAAAAAAGAAAAAACTTCGGGTCAAAAAACAGCTGGAAGAAAAAGATACTGCCTTTCAAAAATAAATTTGTAGTAACTTCAGGATATAAGTACATAAATAATTAGGCAAATAATTTGCAATTATAATGTTAAAACTGCATGTGTATTTGAAGGCAATTGCAGATGAAAGTGAAATAGTCTTATTCAATGCAGCCAACCCCCCAGAGAGACACTAAACTTTAAAATGTATGATTTAGGCCCTGTACTCGCTATGAAATGACTAGAATTTATATGAGATCAAATTCATTGTTTCTATATCTAATATTACTCCTGTGAGCTGTAATATAGAATGGCGTGCAACTGCTCATATACTGAAACACATGCTACTGTTTTGTAAAATCAGTTCTTAGGAAAGATTTCATTCATTCATTCATTTATTCATTAGTTAAAAAGTTAAAATAATGCAAGTATGTTAAATTTTACTATTATTAAAATTTCTTTGTATTGGGAAATTTTTTTTAAGAATTGCTATTACAATAATAAATTTTTATTAAACTCCTAGTTTAATATGAAATTTTCCTTCTTTTTTACCAGATGATAAATATCTGCTGTTTTTCTCTACTTCTCTTGAGTATATTACTTTTCTCTTCACAGTGTAATAAGAATTTTAATTTCAGATATGAAATAGATGTTTAAGATGTCATGTAAGATTTGCTCACACTTTTCAAATTACTCTTCAAATGTCTAATAATTGCGAGATAATGTGAGAAGGAAATTATTACAGGTGTGTTAAAAATTCTTATTTGGAACCTATCTTTATAAAATGAATCTTTCAGAAAAAAAAATCTTAGTAGACTTATTCTAGCATATTTAACAAAGCTACATGAATGATTTAATTGTTTTGGTGAAGATAGCAGACAATGAGTTACTGGTAAGTCCACAAATACAAATTTAAAATGCAAAAATCCATCTAAAGATGTATAGAACTTTACTTTCCTCCAAACAGAGAGCATGGACACCACCCATGACTTAGCAGATGGAGTTTCATAATAATTTTTACTTAACTTTGCTATTTGATATGAAAGAATGATATTTCCTTAATTCTGAACTGTCACTGAAGAATGTTCATGGATACTCTGTAAAAGTCTTACATAATGTGCTTTGAGGGGGGCAGTCTTTAGTGATTTGGGTGTCTGAAGTTATTTCTTAATGCTTCAGTTAACTAATTCTTCTAAATTCATGGGAGCTACACTGGATCGCTCAAAGGCTCCAGCAACCTTTTATCAGGCTTGTGCATGACATCATACTTAAAACACTCTATATTTTACTGAAATAATCTGTTGTAATTACAGTGGAAAGCTTGTTTCATAAAGATGTTAAATTTTCAGAAGTCTTAAGCACTCTCTTCTTTCTTTTTTTTTTTAATTACCTTGAAAGAGGGATTCTGAAATGTCTGATATCTTTTTGACTTGCTTAATGTTATGCCATACCCTTCTGCGCAGTTATGGCTGACCTCTGTATTTGTAAGAAATCTCTTAGAATTAATTTGTTTTACTCTATAGTCTTTTTACAAGTTGTAGCAATTTAATTGCTAAAAATCAGTTCTAAATTATGCCTGATTTATGCCATTTAGTCTTCCAGTCTTCTGATATTTTTGCTTTGTTATCAAAACATTACCTGTCTCATCTAGTCTCATTCTAATGACCTTTGCATATTTTCTCAGGTAAAGACAAAGTTAAGCCCCCTTCCTGCATTGAAATGTATCTGCATTTAGAAAACACTTTAATGGCCTTCCTGCTAATTTTATGACTTGCTTCTTTAAGAAGAGAATTGAGATGTTATTATTGATGTTTTCATTTTTTTCCCTCTGAAAAATTGATTTTAATGTGGAGTCCTACTTAAAAATCAATGACACAACCTGACTCAGGGTTTGACACTTAAAATCTATACTATTCTCAGTGGACTTGCATTTCATAAGCCTAGAATCTGAAGACATGTAATACAAAAGGCAAAAATTCTCCCCTGGGGTAAAATGTCAACTGAGATATCGTGCATCTTAACAAAGCAGACTAATTGCCTCTGCTCAAATACAGAAGGAGCTTATATCAGGCAAAATGTGTGTGTGTGTGTGTGTGTTGTGTGTCTTGCGCGTCTGGAAATAATGTCTATCAAATCCCCCAAAAGTTACTTTTTGAGTGACTTCTATACTTGTTTACACTTTGGAATCAGTTTGTCTGTGACATATCGCTCCCTTGCATTGTCTCATGGTGATACTAGAAATATTTGGAAGTTCACAAAAGAAGACAGATAAGCTATGATTAATTAAAAATAGGAGTTAATTAAGAGTATAGAGAAGATTGAATAGGTGGCCTGATATGGAAATTTCAAGGACAGGTTTTCAGTTCCCTGAGATCCTGGATCCATCTTCAGATGGGAGTTGCTGGAGTAGGAAAGAATGAGAAAAAGGGAAATAACCTAACAAGGTTTATTATGAACTTTGATGAGTTTATGGAAAATATCATGTGTTGACTCGGAAAGTTCCTTTTCATTTCACATTTCCATATCTCCCTCCGAGTTCTGCACAAGACCAATGACATTTAAAGGTATCTCAGTGATATTTAAAGATATGAAATTCAAAAGCAATAAAAGCTAATGTTTTTTTATCTTGTGCGTATTTGGCTTCAAGGAATTGTTGCCAAAGTTTTGCCAAAGAAACTTTTATGCTAAAAAGGTAGTTGCTGTGGAACAGAAGTTGGCTGTTGGGAGTCATTGCAAAATTTTTCTTACCTCTTGGAGCCGATACTACACCTTGCATGTCAGAGTTTAAATCAGTATTGTGTTTTTTATAGTTTCTTTGAGGTATCTTTGTTAAGGCTGTCCCCAAAATAAAGTATTTGACTATAATGATTTTGGATCTTACCTGCAGTGGTCAGGCCTTCTTCTTAGCTAAGAAACAATTCTTCACAATCATACATTCTTGTTGGAAAGCCTCACAGGTCTGTAGGTAGTACTGGTCTCTCATTAAATTATCAATTAAAAGTACAATTCAAAGTTAATACTAAGGAAATTGATTTATGAATGTGAAGCATTGAATATACCAATGCAGACTGAGTCCGGGAGACAAGAGTTTGAACAGATAGCTGCCATTTGGATGGCATAGATCACCCAGAAAACAGATACTTTTCCATAATTAGCAAACTTGAATTGGTCCCCTGTGATAAAACCAGCTTCTACATTGGATCTTTGATGTTCTGTGTGTTTTTGAGAGAGCTTTCAAAGCCAAAACAATAACCAGATTACAAGGATCCAATACCTCCTAGCTACCAAGGTTTCTTGTTAAAACAGCTCTATTCCTGAGGAGACAACAATAATGAACATGGAGAAGAACAGCAGCTACTGCAGTTTATCTGCAACACACAGAATGGAGAGTCCAGGATCGTGTGTCCTTTCCCTGAACCCAGCTGCTGGATAGGTCACATCAGGGTGACTTTTACAATTTTCTCTTCTTATAAAGTAGGGATATTTTTATTTTCTTCCTTCAACAAGCATTTTGAGATGGAATCAAATTATGCTTCTGAAGTGATTTGTAATATTCAAGTGAAAGTTATAGCATGATAATGCATGATGTATTTAAGCAAGAGGTGATAAATAGGTGTCACGTCAAAAATAGCACTCTGTTAATATTTTTAGTATTTTCACCAGTGTTTTGAAAATGTTATTTAAAATATTTATGGGATACAAGAAATGTCATCCTCTGGACAAAAAAAAAAAAGAAGACAATGAAAAGTTAGTACAAATGGCAGAACCATGATGACAAATGAGGAAAAATACAAGTACTTACAGAAAAGCATCATTCATGAGTTAACAGAAGACTGAGTCACTGTAGTGTGTATAAATATGGTGCAACAATGATTTTGATGACTCTTTATCACAGCTCTGTGATACAAAGTATGAAATAAAATAAAAAAAGACATGGAGCCAAAGATAAGCTAGTCACATTATGCTATTAATGAAGAATAAGGAACAGCATGGAAATTGATAAATCTTGCAGGATAGGAAAATGACAGCTTTGGGCTCATCTATAATAACCTGAAGGATTTATCACTCTCTTCCGCTGCTGAAGCTGTAGGCAATTTTTCTGTTGTCTGTCTGGTACCTCAAGTTGTTATACAAAGAAAAGGCATCATATATGCAGCAAAGATGGAACTGAGGAGGAGAATGAAGATAAAATATCCCAGAGGTTACCACTGTGACCATGTTAGTTCTAATGTGCCAGTCCCAATATTTGTGGCATTCCTTTAATCAAAGCCTGTTTGGGCTTAACTAAAATAGACACTTGGATTTTCAAACATTCATAATAGGTATGTTCCCTCAACAAAAACTCATTCTCAAGAGACAGTCTGGTAACACATTTTTCTGGCAAATAATGGTCAGTGCATTCCTTGTTACTGTACAAGACAGTACCCATTTTCATGAGTTTTAGCAGTGATTTTGGATGATATGTGGGACTAAGGCTGGATGTGCAAACACAAATCACTGTCATGGGAGCATTTCTCCAAAGTGTGTCTATTGGAGTGTCTTCTTTTAATTTCTCTCAGAATCTTTTTTTTTTTTAATCTCCTTTTGATGATGACCTGAAGGGGATCAGTAGTCAGCTGCCATGCAGGACAAAATTTACTCAGAATGGCAATATTCTTTTTCCTAATCTCTTTTGCCATTTCAACTGATATAGGCTTGGCAGTTCTCCACTACCACTCTCAGCACAGCTTTTCACTCTTTGTATCCTTCAGAAAAAAAAATCAGATATTTTTTTCCCAAATTTCTGTTTCCTCACAGTTTAATCTACCACCCTTCTAATTTTTCTTTCTACCCAAGGGTTTGAAATTCTTATGGAGACTTTTGGGCAGACATCTCCAGGTCCAGAATAGGCACTTGATTGCACCTTTCAGATCACCTTCCTTAACTGTGAACTTCATAGAGATGTGTGCCCACCTCTGGACATTGTGCTCACAGTTCCAAACATCTTCTCTCATGGATTTCTCCTTTTTATTTTGAAGTTAGTTCTGCTGTCTATGTCAACATATGAGTGCACATACAGTGTCCAGAGATGTCCAATCACCAGGTGCTCAAAATTAGTCTTCAGAGTCCAGTCTACAATTTCTGAAGTACATTCCCAGATAGCATATGAAGAAAAAAATTAGAACATATAGAATGCTGAATTATCCTGACTCCACAGCAATCTCCACATATTACTTCAGATTTGGAACACCTATAAAATAAAAGGGTCCTGAATCCCTAACCTAACCATCGAGATGTTTAGCCATCATAATGCTGACTAAATGGGCTGATGTGATCAGAGGGTCATCAATAGTTTCTATCACTTGGTATAAATATCTCTTGGAACAAAACCTTTTGAACTCTTGGATGAATTACCGTGTCCCAATCTGGGTAGAAGAACCTCCTCTACACAGGACTGTGTGGTACTGAGGCTCTATTTACCATCTCAGAATTGGGAAATTCTTCAATTAGACAGGTTTAGAGAGAAGGTGAATATGGACTGGCTGCCCAGGAAGTCTGTGAAATCCCTGTTACTGGAGAAATTAAACTATGACTGAACAAGGCCCTTGGCAACCACATGCAGCCATGATGCCAGCCCTACTGTGAGCAGGAGGTAGGACATGGTAACCTCCAGAGGTGGCCACAGATCTTCTGTTCTTTTGAATACTGGCAAGCAGCTGCTCCCACTGCTGCCTCTGTGATCAGCTGTGACCATCCTACAAATGCTGTGGCACTGCTGTGTGTCACATTAGCAGGGTGCCACCCTGTCTTCTTGCAGAGATCAATCAGTGACCCATCCACCCAAGCCGAGAAGCATGAAGTTGTGCAGAAATCCAGTGGCAGAACAGAACACAACACTGAACCACTACTTTTGTCTCCCACTGGAAGCAAATCTGAGTTATTCTGCTGATTTTTTTTGTGATGGGAACTCAAACTGAGCTGGAACGACTTTGGGCCCAGTTAAACGTCTGGTTTCAGTCCCTGTCTGCAGGGCTGAAGAGACCTAAAGACTTCCAGAACAGTTAGAGATGAAAGGTTATTAGATGTGTCCTTTCTCAAATGGTTCCCCAGTAATCCATGCATGGATGAAGAGAGGTTTGTGGGGGTCACTAAAAGAATAATTTGATTTGATAACTTTTCTCACTTAAAAAAACCTTCACACTACTTTGTGAAGGTCCTCCTTTGCACAGCTTACCTACTGCAATTTACGTTTTCACAGGTGGCATAAAGGTGCTCATATTTGATGTATCCTTCCATTCTCATCCACCCCTTCCCTTGCTCTGTGGCTCCCTTTTTTAAAACTGCTAGTAGAATCATTTCCTTTATTCTAAGATAAAATTATTTATAATCAATTAATAAGCATTGCTGAGGCTTTTGTTTGCCTGAAGCATCATTTCCTATTCAGTTTTTGCATCTGAACTATTCAGCATTGCCTTTTGGTTCTCTCTGAAAATACTCTTGAGAAGCCAGGCTTATCAGCCAAGAAGCATCCAACAGCGAAGCATGTGCATTTATAAAAAGACTATCACTTTTGTGCTAACTTTGATTGCCAGTTTCTGCACTTAAAATGAAAATGAAGCTGGTGGTAAAGCCACATATCTGAATTCATTACACTGAATTATATGAATTTCTTTTCTTTCCTTCAATTCCCTCAAGTGGCATAGATTAATTTATAGAGTGGATGTGTTTTTAACATCTGCAAAGTTCTCATGTGGATTGATGTACTGAGAATAAAACTTAAAGCAGCCATTTCAAGGGTAATACAAACATTATTCCGCTTAATGATTTTTGCACACCTGTATTTTTGAATGTCATTTTGGGAAGTGGGAGTGGTATAAGGGTAATTAAAGAAGTTACTTTACTGACACAGTAGGAGACATAATTGCACAGGCCACAAAGCATAAGAAGTTGCATTTAATGTGAGGACTGATTTTCCAAAGAGATTTGTGGGGAGACATTTTGAATCCACAAAATTTGCCTTCCAAAATAAATGACTTGAAACACTTCTTCCTCTGAGCACCTGATTTACATTAGCAACTGGTTACTTAGAAGCACAAGTACTGTGATTTGTGTCCAAAATCTGGTTTTGTACACAGATTTTCCTCATTAAAGTGGGAATTACTTGTTTTGAAATTTTTGTCCTGAAATGCCTACAACCAAAATCCAGTGTTTTTGAAAACAAATTTAATACATTCCAGTCTGGTCACTCCATCATTTCTTTGTGTCTTTAAACAAACTGGGAGCAAGGTAATAGTTTATTCTTTTCCTTCTTTGATCACCTGTCAAAATGACAGCAACACCAACCTGTCTAATGATTTCTGGCTATCAGCAACTTAACCAGAAGCAAACACCATGGTCTGTAGATCACATTGTGATTTAACTTCACATTCTTCAAATTCCCCAATCTATTTTTCAGATGGTTAAAATTAGAGAGAAAGAGCTTGTTCTCCATAGAAGATATTTCTGTAGACTTCAAAGAGAAGCATTTTAAAAATTGGTAGTGAATCACAGTTCAATTCAGGTTGGAAGAGACCTCTGAAGGTCACTTTGTCCCATCTCCTCAAAGGAGGACTGACATCAAAGTTGGACCAGATTGCTTGGGATACTTTCCAGTCAATTTTGAAAATCTCCGAGGACATCTCCACCATCTCTCTAGACAGCCTGTTGCTTTGCTTAACCACTGTTATAATGGAAAGCTTTCTCTTTTTTTTTGAATATCCAGATGTAATTTCTCTGCCAAAAAGTGCAACTGTTGCTTCCTGCCTCTCACTGTGCACCCCTGAGAAAAGTCTGACTTCATCATCTCTGTAAACACCCATTAGGTGGTGGAAGACGATAATTAGATCCATCCTTTTCCTTGTCTTCCCCAGACCAAACAAATCCTCATTCTCTCCTCATACACTTGTGTGCCCCAGCCCCCAATCATCTTAGTGACACTCTGCTTGACTCACTTCAGTTTACTGATGATTCTTGGACTAAGAAGTTCAAAACTGACACAGTGCTTCTTGCAAGTGTTGAGCAGAGGAGAATTGTTGCAGTAGGCAAAGACCAGGAAATGAATCCAAATGCAGTCAGCAGGAAAATGTGTTATTTAATTAATTAATTGTTCACTTATATGTCATAATTCCATAAGGATATTGGTCAGTACTCCATCCACCCCTCAGGATGATTGGGTGAGGTGTTAAAACATCCATTCCACCAGTGTACCATAACAAGACTCAGACAAACACCAGGTGCACAGATAGTTACAGAAAAACTTCTTATTGTTTTGATAGTTTGTGTGAGAAAGAAAAGATTCACACAGAACACTGCAAGAAGCTGGAAAATCCTTCTAACAGGCTTTTCTGTATCCACAGAGAATGATCATTCCTCTGGCACCAGAAAGGACTAATGCAGCCCTGGATGCCCCTGCCTCAAGGCCTCATTGCTGACTTAATATCCAACCTGCTGCCCCACCAAGACCAGCAGATCTTTCTCTGCAAAGCTGATGCCTAACCATGCATCAGCCAAAGTGAAGTGCTGCATAGGGTTTTTCCATCCTGGGAGGATGGCTTTGCCTTTGGCTTTGTTGAAGCTGTGTTCCCCATCACCCACTGCCTCAGTGTATTGTTAACTCTTGCCCAGTTTGAGGTCATCCACAAACTTGATCAGTATCTGACAAAGCACTGAAAAGGTGTTCAAACAATATCAGCTCCTGTATCAAATTCCATTGTAAATGTTTGCACGTCAGGCTCCAAACCACTGGCAAAAAAAATTCTTGACTGACTTTTTCACATATCTCCCCCACAATCTTTGTCCCTTGAAGAGTGTCTGTTGGAAAGACAAGGCAAAGTCCTGCTGTGACACCCGTAATGCAGCTGGGTGCTGATCCATAGGTTCCTTTTATTCCTGCCCAAGTATTTCCCTTTAACTGAAATGACTGTTCAGGTCCTTGCTCCTGCTTCCTTCTTTTTTATAGAGATCCGTGGTCAAAAAGAGTGCTTCCGTTGGCATTTCTGAATCTCTTAGATCCTATAATTTTTATCTCACTGAAGAGTCAGACACTCCAATTTATATTAGATTTTATCAATGACAGGAAAACACATATAATCTGTAATGTTTATCCCATTAACAACAGCACACAGATGCTGTCTTAAGAGAAACCAGTTAGTATAATATTTGCTGTGCAGCTCAATAAGGTGCAAAATGTATATCCTTTTATTAAGGCCCGTTTGTCTTCTGTTAGTTCTGACTACTGTGTATTTTACCCATAGTTCAGTAATATCAGTAGTGACTTGAATGAGTAATTAGATAAAAGAATATTTCATTATAACTATAGGATGAGGCAAATTTCTTTTCACGATCAGACGTCTCATGTGAAAAAGAAATCCCTGGGTTGTAGGGTAGACTCCTTAGTTTAAACCCAGATAAGCCCTGATTGCTCTGCTGGTCTGAGGAGCACACTCAAAGGACCAGCCCTGCCCTGAGAGAAGAAACGGACCTTTGCTGATATGTGCATTTCTCTTTCTTGCTGTGGGATTATTTATGGATAAAGTAGACCCCTCAGATGTATTCCACCTGTAAATTCCCAAACTCACAAAACAGGCATTTAGTTCTGAGAAACGTACTTTGCATATCACTAAATTTGCCAAGGGCTACAAAAATTGCCTATAGCTCTGCTCTTAGAAGGATACAGAGAAAACACTAGCAGTGAAGTTTGCTGAGACTCATCCAGGCTGTGGTGGTTCAGGAAAGATCAAATCTCCCCATCCTTCCTGCAACACCAGATGCACAGGGTCCCTGTGCTGCATGTGGTCATTTGATGTCCCAAGGTGTAACTCCTCGCCCCAGGGGAACCAAAGGCTGGTGGTGGAAGGGTGACACCAACTCTGAAATTGTGCCACACTGTGGGCAGGTGCTCTGTGTCTCTGCCTTTCTTCCTGCTCAGGGATTTTCACAGGGAAAATGGCTTTTTCTAAAAAGCAATGGAAATTCTTGTGGGGAAATGTTCTATTTTTAATCAGACTTGGTCCTTCCTTACCAACTCATTAGAGGGACTGTCAGCCACCTACACCTGTACAAAGGCAGATTAAAAGAATGCTATTTTAATCTAATAGCACTTTTTCAATTACTTTCTGTAGCTGTAAATGGCAGTGAGACTACAGCATGTTCCTCTCTAGAGATCTGACTTGAATTACATTCATATATCATATATCATCTCTTCAGTTTAGCTTGAGATTTAGAAACTACATCCGTAATCATGTCATTTAATCAAATCAAATTATCTTCCCTAGATTTGGAGCAAAAGACAGTTTTAAACTCGTGCAAAATGAAAAACAAAGCAAAAAAAATTAGACTTCAAATTTGGCTTTCGGTAGTTAAAATCAATTTCCTATACAATTTCAATAAATATGTAACTAAGGGTCTGAATGAGTATACAAGAAGCTGTGCTCCCATACTCAGGAGCTCAGTTTCTCTCATCATTCAGAATCTAGGCCTTCTTAATGAGTTTTTAGAGGCTCATTTAGACTGTTGTCTTAGAAATATTATTCGCTCTTTCAAAGTCATCTGGCCTTCCCTTTTTCTGTTTTATCTAGATTTAATATATCATAATAATTCTGCTCTCAATCTTTCAAGTATCAGTATGTATCAAATAACTATCTGAGAGCCTTCCTGCTGCCTTTAAGAATACTCATCCCTCCCATCTGGTACTAAGTGCTTTTTCCTTGTTGTGGCTATCGTAATCCTGCCAGTGTGTTTCATGGTATGTGGATATGGGCATGGGGTAATTCTGATGATGAGTTGGGATTGATATAATTACTCCTGTTACTTCTTTTACAAATACAAGCAATGAAACAATAGAAAACCTGTATATACATATATATCTCCTGTGTGAGGAGATACCTAGGCTATCTGAGATAGGTTGCTGGGGTACCATAAGGGATCTTGCCACAAGGCAGTGAACAGGGAAGAACTGGAACTCAACAGGATGAATTTTTCTGTGCAGTCATATTGCACTGCTCTGAAACCAAATAAATCTTACTTAAATCTATGTAGGGCCTTTTTTTCTGTGTTGTACTGGGATGCAGGTGCCCTTAAACCACGAAAAAATTGAAGTGACAAAAGCTTAGTATTGTTGCTTTCGCTTGGCCCTCATAGAGATTCTACTTCTAAAAACCTTCTACTTAAAAAGCTCTAGTAAAATTGAAAACATATATATTTGTGGCACATTGATCCTATTAAAAGGGGTGGGTCCCCAGGGTTGGTCTATACCTTTTATGCCTGAGATGGCCACTTAAAAAACAGAGACTAGACAGGAATAAGGGAATAAAGGTAGGCATTTATTTGAAGGGCCTTCAAAGGTACACCCTGGGCAGGCCAAAGGCTACACCCAAGATGGACCCCAAGTCACAGGTTCTTCACACTTTTATAAGTTTGGTTCATTTGCATATCAGGGTTAATTCTCCAATTAAAGCTTCAGTTAATGATGTAATTTCCCCAAGCTTACCCCCCTTCTAAGATTTTGGTTTACACGTTTTGGGCCTATGACAATCTGGGTGTCCTTGAAGAGCAAGCTTGGAGAGGCTTTGTTATGTCTAACTAGCATGAGAGAGCAGAAGTTAACAGGCTACAAGAAACTTCAGAGTTACACACTAAGCAGTAAAGGATTTGAAATGTATAAAAGTTGAAACCTAAGGCATCACCTTCAGACAGCAGAATGAAGACAGCTCATCTATGCAGTCCATCACATTATCTAACCAGTACCTCCTCCTTCAGCAGAAACTGCTTTAGGACAGACAGTAGAGTTTCAAACAGGCTATGCTACCTTAGGTGAAGCCAGGTGTCATTACTGAGTGGAGAAAAAGAATACAGAGGTTAAAGGACAAAAAAGCTGAAACACTATTTTTTGGCACAGTGAGTGAAACCCTGATTTCTCTTTCCTTTTTCCTTTCACACAAGTGCTTATCTAGCAGACCCAAAAATATCCCACCTCTTCCTTTTTGCTTTTTTACCAGCGCACTGAACTTTTCTTTAATTCCTGCAAAGTAGGAGGGGTAGTGTGTGTTGCTATCCACCACTGAACATCGTCAGTGATACTCATGTTGAGGCTGAACCCTCTCCTCTGTGCTCTCAGTTGAAGCCTTAAACAAATGGGAAGAAAAGTGATAACCCTTCCACCAAGGTGGTTGAGAGTCATATCTGCTGAGCACCGCTCGAGGATGACTCATTTCTACATCCAGTGGAAGCAGAACAGGGAGGAAGGTGTATGAGATGTGTGGCTACTCAGTACCATTGAGGGTCAAGAGCTCTAACTTCTCTTGGGACAAGTTCAGATAAATTCAATGACAAACCACATACTTCATAGAGGCTTTAGTCTTCCCAGGAATGAGAAGAAGCTGGGCAAAGGGTTTGGGGACCACATTTTTATCCTATTTAAGGGTTTAAATATGGTGTGGTACTGTGACCTTCATGGATCTAACTCCAGGTCCTTCTGGACAGAGTCTAAGCCAACAGTAAATCCATGAAGTCAAAGAAGTTAAATTTTGGAAAGGAAAACTATTCTGTGTATTCCTACAGGTAAAAGGACTCACAACACTCTGTTTTGGCTTTTGTGTCATGATAAAAAGCTTTCATTATGACATAACAACGTGGAACAGTTTCAGTGTGAGGAATTGAGACCTCATGTACCACAGGATGGTTCTGGACAAATCTAGACCAGTGCTCTTAGATGGCTGCACTTAAGTAGAAGCTGTTGAACCTGGCCTTTGCTTTTATTCATAGAGACAACTGCAATGAAGAGCAGACAGTAAAAAGCAGTGATTCATTCAAGCTAGACTAGGGATGTACATCTGTAGTGTTTCCTCATCTTCACTGCTTTATGGGCTATACATTTTCTGCCTTTCTCTTTCCACATTTGGTCTCCCACCATTTACATACCACTGTAGGCAATGTGCCGGATTGCCACTTAAAACACGAAAAATCAGAAAAGAGGAAAGAGAGGCACAAATAAAAGGTAGGCCTGCAGCACTCACATCTCTATGTCCTTTCCTGACAAGCAGCACTTCCATTTCTGTTGGGGTGCCGGTTTTATCAAACTTCTGACTTGTATCAATTTTTAGCAGCATGGATAATTTATTGCATCTAGGATGATAGAAAACCAGCTTTATACATCATTCAGCTTGCAAAAGATGTGTAGCTTCAGTTCCTTAATGGTGTCATTTTGGCTGAATGCTATTAACAGATTACCCCTGCCTAGGGCAGTGGAGCATGTGCAGCAGAAAGATAACCTTGTGTTCGTAATTTAATATTAACTGTTTTCTCCATAGTACCTCTTTCCAGTACATTAACAACAAACCAATATGGCCTTGTCCCCTGCGGTCGTATTCTTCAGCAAAAAATGGATTACATGATAGCAAGTTCCTGAAGATTTCCAATGAAGTATTACAAATCACTCAACGTCTGCTCTGCAGAAATAAAAAATAAACAGGCTTAGATTCAATCAAATGTAATTCCTCCAATTTAGCTTTACCGCACTTCAAAGGGTGCTCTTATTAATGTCTTGGTGAAAAAATGTAACAGTAATTTTTCCCTCTTCTTATACTGAAAGCCTCCAGTTGTGTTCAACATACAGTGAGATCAAGAATTTTTTTTTTTTTTTTTGTGAATACTCTGACACAGTTTGATATAAAAGTGTAAGCCATTTACAGAAAACTCTTTATGGAATTTTTATCCTATTCCATTCCCGGGAGCTAAATTTATATCCTGCATTAGCTATCATAGCACTAGAGTATTAGTCTTCTTGCAAGCAGTTCAGGGCAGTCTGAGGGCCCTATCACTCTCTACCACTCACATACACAGGCATTATGGGTTTATCTCATCTTCTGCAGCAAGTACTAGGCCCAATTCATTCCTTTAGGCTACTTTACTAATAACTTATTCCTTATCAGGGCCTCTCCACCTCAGCTTGTGATCAAAGACCCAATTAATGGAATGGAGAAAGGTGAAGCATTCAAATAATGGAGACAGCTGTTTTTCTCTGTTAGAGAAAATCCATTTGTATTGTTATCACAAGCTCCAAGTTCTGCAGCTTCTGTTTAATTCAGTCTCCCTCTATTTCTGCTGATGATAAAAAGTCACAATGAACTCAGAAGAGAATGGCAGAAATATCACTATGTTTCAACTCAGCCTGGGTGTTATCAACTTGAAAGTGAAAATACAAGCTGATAAGGAGAGGAAATGTCCAACAAAGACCATATCAAATTTTCAAAAATTGTACTTTCATGCAGCATTCTTCAGTCACCTTTCTGAATTTTTTTGAGATCCTGATATATGCTCCCTATGTTGGCTGTTTGAATCAGAGGAGCAGAGTGATAATATCATGGGTCCCACCTCAAGTGAAAAGTAATTAAAGAGGAAGAGGAATCATAATTGGCTGGCATGAACATTGTCAGTGACCTGTCGTTTATTCTGAGCCTTGGTGTCCAGGACCCCACAGCTCCGCTGGGTGTTTATGTCACCACTACTGGTGAATGAGGTTAGTTTCTTTATCTGATAGTAAAGGGCTGTGCCATGCTCAAGCCTGGTGCTAAACTTTCTCCTTAACAGTCTCCTATGTGTGAACCTGCCCAGACAACCGCAAATGAACCTACAAACTCTATGTTACAGCAGTTCATTTCATAGTCCTGTAAAGGCCACATTACCATTCTCTTCCTTACCCCTTTGTAATCATGTTGGCACGCTGTCACATACAGGGATATACATGGGCAGAGCACTGTGATTACACTTAATTGAACTACAGAAGACTTACAAGTTTAAAGTACAATGGTGAATACCAAGTATGCATTCTTAAAAATGACGCTATGCAAAAGGGAGCTGGAGGATGCACCTACTCGATACGCTCTGTGTGTGCGAGTGTGCACGGAACATCTTGCTCCATTTCACAGTAGCTGTTATTGCTTTTCTTATATGGAAACCAAGTGTTAATTTAGAGATTGCTAGGCTATTCACATGCTGGGGGGGATGGTCTGGAGTTTTTTTGATTACTTGGGAAATCTTGGGATTTGGTGCTTCAGAAATGAGGACTAAAAACTGCTCCATTTCAGTTCTCCACTGAGTGTGGACAATGAGCACAATAAACAGGCACAAAGCTGCAGTGTATGCGATGAGTTAAGACAGCAAAGCCTTTCCCAGGCTGATTGTTCACAGGGGATCACAGAATCTCTGTTAGGCTGAATAAGGAAAAATGCATTATGTATTTGCATGTATGATGAACATTTAAAAAAGGACTGTGTGGAAACAAAGAATGATTCATAATAAACATGGAATGGTGAACATTTCATACCCAGCTGTAGTTTTTGAATCTACATAGACACCAAACATTATCATTTTAACATAGAAGTTTCACATTTGAAATTGAGTAGGCCAGTTGAATAACATTATTTGTTTGCACATCAGGAGTTTCCTTATCCTCCCACCCTGTTATTAAACCCACATCCAACAAATAAAGAAAATAAAAAGCTGCACTTAAAACAACATCATGCATAAAATCTACAACTATCAATAATTTCCCATTGGAATAGTAAAATGTATGGATACAAACATAATTTTATGTACGTCTGTGAAATGGAAAACACAAAGAATTATGAAAACTGACATTAGGGTCTTTCATCAGGAACAAATTTGTAATTCTGCTCCACGTGTAGACGCCTCTGTTATAATGTACCAAAAGGGAGTCCAGCTATGAAGTCTCTTTTTTTCCCATACTTCAGCAGCTTCTATACAATGAAACCAGTCTTGAGGAATTATTCAAGGGTCAGAGAAAAATCTTAATGAAAGTATATTTCTCATAAAAGCAAACCAGAATCATATGTATTGGCCAAACTTAGGGTGGTCTTGTAAGATGTGAAGTGACTTAAGGGTGGTCTCTTGCACTGGTCTCTCTAGATAATAAAACACTAATGACAGCCCATTTGAACTGAATGACACAATCGTAAATGAAAATTATGCAACCTGCTTCTAGGTCTCACCCCAGCTCCTGAAACTAAACAAGCAATAGGACTGCTAAAGGAGCAATCCTAGCAAGAAATGTTCAGGGGAACCAAAGACCTGAAAAAATTTCAGGAAAAAACTATACTGGATTCTGAGGGGAGTGAGAGGGATGATCTTATTCTAATGGAAGTTTAGAAGAAAAGTAAGTAAACACTCCTCCACTTTCAGATATAACACTGCACCTGTTGGCTTCTGAAAGAATTTTTCTCATGACTGTAGATGAGCTGTCGGGGTGAAATTTTCTCTCTGCCTTGAATACCTACAAATATTTATGTACTCTTAATACACTTTTTCTGGTTCAGTCAAAAGATTTTACTATCTAGGCAACTTCTTTAAAGACGTGTTAAGGGAGAAGAATAATTACATTTTTTGCTAGCTAGTGATTCTTCATGCACCTGTCTTTATCCTGTGAAACAATGTCATTTTTTGTCTGCACTGCTACAGCACTGGCAGTGAACTTTGGCTCGGGCAGTGAGATGTTTTGCCCCGCTTAGGAGGAGGTCCAGTTTCTTCCTCCAGCATTGCTCAGACAGGTTGAGCTGAAGGATTGCTACTCTCAGACATACCAGATAAACAAAGACGTTCTCTCTCCTCCAAGGGCATCTGGAAATAATGCAGCCAAGTTAATGGAGTTACACTAATATACAACTAATAGCAAGAAAAGACATAGGCCTGGGATTATATACTCAGATTGGGCAACCTATCAGCATAAGTAAAGCCTTCATGAAAACTTCTGATGGGAATTTATTTTCCAAATGCCCATTTGCAGTTTTACAGCAACAGCTTTGGCTGGCTTCTGCTCTCATTTCCATTCCTGTGGCTGCAGCAGCCTCTGTGTATTTACAGCAGAGAGCACAATGCGACCTTTGTCTTTTCAAGAATTTGGCTGAGAAAGTTGTGCAGCTGCAAATGGATCCAGGTGCTGAGGCAGACAGCCAGGAGCGGCTGGGACGTCAGTGGAAGTGGCAGCCTTCGCACCTGGTCACCTGAGCTCTCAGCGTCTCTGCGGCAAAGCAAACATGCATTGCCCCACCCTGCATCCCTCCTCCCACCTCTGCGCTCAGCACTCTTAAGGCTTTTTTTTTCCTAGAATTGCCCTTTTCTTTGATTTTGCTTATTACCTTCAGTGATTTTTATGTGGAGAGTTAAAAGATGAAGAGCTAGAGTAGAGCTTATGTTGAAGAATGTTCTCCAGTAGCTTTGATATTATAAGATCCTGTTGTTCTCAAATTCAATTTTACTGTACTATTAGGAGAATCCTAGTCTGTAAATTGTGAAACACTGTAGCTGCCACAATAAAAACCTAACATTTGATAAACATTGCAATTTATCTTTGGCTAGCTGGTGTCACTGTACTTGTTCTTCTGCAAGCAGCAAATTATTCAACTGTTTGATATTTTACTTGGATAATAATCTGAAGCTTTGAGCCCCCTTGTAATTCAACAAATGAAATTAAATCCCAAAATCAATCTCTGAAAAAATAGCATATCCATAATATATGAACTTCCCTATGAACTTATGAACCATGCTCAGCTTTTTCTTTGGATTTCAAGAAGATGTAATCAGAAAGCCAAGACTGAGCAAAAACGTCTGTTATTGGAAAGTTATAGGTGTATTGAGACTTTTTAATGGGAATGTTGGGACTACGATAAGAATTATAGGCATGCACCTGATAAATGAAGGGTGTGCAGGGGTTTACAGCTGGATTTTTTCCTCTTTCTTTGCACTGCTGCTTACACCTAGTCCATGAGGAATAAAAGTGAGGCAGATTAAGAAAATAAATATCAGCTTAAAATATCAAGTCTTGAAATAATATTTAGTTCTGCTCTATCTCTTCACAGCCTAATTTCCTACTTCAAAAATGCTAAAAGCCTTTATAGTTGGATGTACAGTTGTGAAAATTCAGGTATTTGTGTGTTTGTTTGCTAGGTTTTATGGTAAAATAACACCCATCTTTCTTAACTTCAAATAAAGACTCACTCCTGAAAGGCAGAAATCATCCTGGGGGAAGCAACTGGCCTTAGCTCCGATTTAAGCAGTTACAGTGGAGGGCTGGATAGTCTCACACCCTTCTCCACTAAGACCTTTGACAAAGTCTCTAGAAACACCATGCTTTTTCCAGTGCCACTGTCCTCCTGTAATCATAGTGTTAAGAGCTGGCTTGTCCCTTAAGAACCCAGTTTTATGGGTTTTCATTGGGCTCAAAGCACCAGAAGCCTTAAGAGATTTTTACTTCCTGTCCACAAATGACAGACAAATGAGGTTAAACAGGAGCAAGACTCTGCCAGTCCAAGTGCTGCTTTCATATTCTTCCTTCACCATGAGGGATTTAAAAGATGGAGTCCAAGGATGGGAAAGGACTGTACCTGAGACAAGGGTTATACAGTGGGAATTCTGTAGCCTTTATAAAACACCTGGCATGCAAAATTGATAATGTTTCAGTCTGGTGCTTAAATCCATCCCTATGCCTGTCTTCATTCATCAGCACCTCCTCATCAAGAAGTTTTATGAAATATTCCATTTTTTCCTTCTTTGGGTAATCTTTTTGACTTGTGCTTTTAATATTTAATAATTACCCACACATGATTTAACCCTGCTACAAATGAGATTTCAAGTCAGCATCTGCTCCAACTTCATGTTACTCAGAGACTTCGAGTTACTGATGACATACATATGTGACTTGTTTTGCCAAGTCTGAATGCTCCAACAGCACAGCTTCAGAAGTAACTTCCACTCCCTCCCTCCTCTCTCCTTCTCATATGTGTTTGTTCACAACATATTCAGTCCTTTCCCTAATTTTTTTCTTGTTCAGGCATCAAAAATAGCTTTTATAGCTTCATAACAAATTTTATATCCAGGCCAGCAGTTTTGAGATATGTGATGCTTTTCATTTACTATTATTATTATTATTATTGTTGTTGTTGTCTGAAGACCTGAAGATAAGATGGATGTTGCATTCACAGAAAATACTGCATAAAAAGCTGCTCCCATTGAAATCACCAGAGTTTTCAGCACTGACTTCAATTAGGGCAGGCTTTCCTCACCATCTTTGTCACAGGCTGTACAATACTGGATCCTGGTTTTCTGAAACTGACTTTGTTTATTTCCCTGTTTTCTCTCAATCAAAGCAAGGTATTATAACAACTCACCAGGGAGCCCCCAGTCACAGGGACAATGAAAGGTGAATCTATCTTAAGTGGTAAGAGGAATTTCCCTGATGTTGCCCATTCACTACACACAAAGGACAAGCCTTAGGTGAATCAGCCCTTCCCGTACTTTGTTCGATGGTGATACAGGCCATAAAATCAATGAACTGAGATAATTTGGGGGAAAAAACCTCTTTTCTGTCTTCTTCCACAGAAAGGAAAAGCAGACTTGAGACTAAAAATTGTTATTGCTCTCCAGTTATCCAAAAATATCTCCCAAAACACAAGACATGTCAAGTGGTTAATACCTTTTGAACTTTCCTTTGAGCTTTCCTCTCTGTTTAGGGCCCTCTGAGCCTGCGACGTAGCAGCTGACAGTGATTAAGTTTCTGTATGCACACACAGTTCAAACTGCACTTAGAAAAGCCACATTTGGTCATTGTTTACTTAAGTTTGCAGCAACAAATACAGATGCGTGGATTTGAATGTACACCTGGCATTAATCAGCTGCTGCTATTTCACAGCTGCCTCCAAGCAAGGCAAAATGCTGGAGTGGAAATACGGTTTCAGAATAACCAGAAATCTTTAAGGGACTCACATGGAGGAGGGGGAGCCTCCCTTACAACATTTGATTCCAGCTTGTTTCAGCCTTCAGAGTAGTTTGGTTTTTTTCTGAGTTAAATCCCCCCTTATATGAAGAGATCTACAGTTTTTCAGCTGAAGCATGTGTATATATGTATGTATGTGCATATACATGCTTCAAGAAGCTGCACAGATCCTGTCTGAAACTGGAAAGGGCCCACACTTGCTATAGCCAGGGGCCAAGGAGACCTGAAAAGGCAAAGATCAGTAATACTGAAGTGGTACCCACCTTTTCTAACACATTTTGGAAGATTTCCAGTGCTGGAGGTGTAATACTACCTTCATCACTCAACCCCAGATGTAACAGATCAGAGAGGGTTAAAAAAAGTTCTAATTCCTAACACAGTCTCATTTGATTGAATTGAATCTCGTTTCTTCCTGTTGTTGATGGACATGGAGGACAGCCAGTTCCGAGGATGTGAGGACAGGGCTGCTGGGAGAGCCAGCACCAGCTGCTGCAGGGAGATGAGCAGGTGTCCCAGCAGCCTGGGTGAGGCCACCCATCCATCCATCCATCCATCCACCCATCCATCCATCCATCCCCCATCCCACGGCACTGTGGCAGCACCAACACAGCGGGCTGCAGACTAAGTGGGTTACTTGTTGCAGGCATGCTCTACCTGGGCTCGTAACATCTTCCCAGCCTGCATGCTGCTGCCAGATGGAGTTCAGGATGTTTGGCTCTCGGCTGCAAGCCCAGTGGGGATTTCCCACCTTTGCAACATCTTTCTCGCTCAGCCATGAAATATTCCTGCGCTTAGTTCAGCAGAAGCACTCAGGCTAAGAAGGTCCTTCCTCCAGGACAGACCCTTCCTTCTAGAAAATCATTTTCTTCGGGTATAAAGCAGCCAGTTTGTTTGGTTTTTAAGTTTTCAAAGGTGTTGCAACACCAGGTGTATCTGAGGGGGCAGTGCTGAGGTTTCAGGCTCATTAGGCAGCAGCAGTTGTTGATCACCAGCTGCATAAGGTATTCATAGCATGTAAGGGAGGGAAAACAGGCATTCACCAGTGACAGTTTTCACTAATGAGGTCTGACATATATATTTATCTGTTCTCTGGTTAGATGGTGAACAATGTGTGAGTTTTGATGAATTTACAATATTTCTGACAAATAGCTAGGAAATGAAAACTGAATTTACAAAGACAGTAAAAATAAGAAACACAATTCAGTTCCTGAAGATCTTCAATATGAGGTTGAAGAAGATAAATGCAAGTCAAGCCAGTTATATATATCTCAATTACTGGGCTACTGTATAGATAATTTAACACAAAGGAAAATCCTCCATTCCTCTTTGCCTCTTGGAGAGTGCCTGCACTGCAAGCACCAAATGGACTCCAGCATGGGTAGATAAACACAAATTCACAGAATCCTGGAATCACAGAATGGGTCAGGTTGGAAAGGACCACAGTGGGTCATCTGGTCCAACCCCTCTGCTCAACCTCCCAGGGCACATGTCACAGAATTGCATGCAGACAGCTCTTGAGTATCTCCAGAGATAGAGACTCCACAGACTCTCTGGGCAATCTGTTCCTGTGCTCAGTCACCTGCACAGTAAAGAAGTTTTTCCTCGTGTTCAGGTGGAACTTCCTGTGCATCAGTTTCTGCCCATTGCCTCTTGTCCTATTGCTCGGCACCACTGAGAAGAGCCTGGCTCCATCCTCTTGACACCCTCCCTTCAGATACTGATAGACATTGATGGGATCCCCTCTCAGTTGTCTCTTCTCAAGGCTGAACAGGACCAGCTCCCTCAGCCTGTCCTTGTAGGAGGGATGCTCCTGTCCCTTAAACATCTTTGTTGCCTTCCTCTGGACCCCAGGACTTCCACCCATTTGGTACAGAATACCTTGTATGTTTTTAGATAGCAGATGTTTGAACCATTTCTCTGTCATTTCCCAATTATCAACATGAAGAGAAATATATGTGTGTCTGTGCACATATTTAATATCTTTATGCTGGACTAAAACAGAGATAATGAGAAGACTATAGGTATGAGGAGAACCCAGTTCCATATGATGCTGTGGGACACTGCTTGTCTTATGACCTACATTTTGGAAAGATAAATATACAACCGATACGTGGCTATTTATCTTCACAAAGACTTCTTTTCTGAAAGGTCTTTTCTGTATCAGTGGATGCGGGATTTTGCATTGCCTAAGAAAACCCCATCTTTCTATCTAAATCTACGACATTTAAATTCTTTTAGTAACATTTTAGGTTTTTTACTTACACTTTTCCTACCAAAAGACACCTCCTTCCCTGCTTCATGGAGATAGAGGGTGTCCCTCACAAAGAGGCTAAATTTCTGTCTGAGGGTCAGTGAAATGTTGTGCTTTACAGCTGAGATAAGCCCTGCATATCTTTATAAATCATTATCTATGTTCATCCATGTGTTGAAATGCTAGTTGGGATTTAAAGCTTGTTCAACATGTTAAGGGCCAATTGCAGTTCACTGATATGAAAGTCTACTAATTATTAGTATTTGTGACATTGGAATTTACAGACAAAACCAGATTAATAACTCCACAATTCTTTGCAAGCACAAAGGGAAACTCAGTGTTCATCTTAGTGAATGCTTATTGATCTAAGCGTCACTATTTTATTCAGATAGGATATTTATCTCAACATTCAGATGTTTTACAACAATGGAAACAGAGTTGCAAAAAATAGATAACTTTAAGCATGAATTTAAAAGAGTTTATTGGTGATAATAAATCATGGAACAAGTAGAAAAAATAAAATGCAAAAAACAGAAGGAAAAAATTAATCATATCAGGTTACTTCTGATATCTGGAATGCAGGTACCTCCACCTGAGCTAGTCACACCAAGAGCTCTTTATAGCTAATAGAGGGAAAGTTGGCCTTTTGAATGTAGCAATTGGTCTGGTTTTCTTTAGATATTTACTAATGTGTCTTAGAAATGTATCTTTCTCTCTGCAGGCCATAAAAGTCTAGACAACCAGCTCAAATATTGGCATTTCCACTGCAAATGTCTCCTTTTGGCCAGAGAAACATTACTCTTGGAGTTTACACTAGTAGTTAGTGATCTAAAGTGGTTCAGAGTGTAATGGATAAGAAAGCATCTCTGTGGTCCCTGACCGTTTAGTTCTCTGTGCAGAAGCAAACGAGTAGCAACAGCTTTATTGCTGTTGATGTTTTTGTAAGTCACCTTTCCTGGTATAACTGTTAACATGCATTTGGAGTACATTATACCTTTGCCATCATTCTGAACTTTTTCTCAATGCTTGATGTTTATGCTTCATCTAAAGAATTTCAGGCTTGTAAGAGGGTCAGGTTCTCAGCTAGGGTCAGCGAATGCAGTGCATTTTTAAATGCACAGACTCCTATCAGTGTACTTAAGAGCTTCAGTACATCGTTTTGCAATCACGTATCTCAGAAATAATTTATACAATCAATTAAAGAGCATTATCAAGGGATGATTTGACAACTGTTGCCATGCCAACCAATGAAGCAGAAAGCTCCTCAGCGTTTAAAGGCTGCACCTGGTGATAGATATAGCAGATTTTGAGGACTCAGACAGAATCGCAGATGTCCAAAGGTGTGGAGGGAACATGATTTAAAGCTTGATGTTTTTCCATTTTTACTGGCGAAAGGGTGTTGATGGCATGTTGTTCATTTTCTCATTAAAATTCTGTCATTTTTCACAAAGTGTTCTGCATTCAGGGCTGAAAATTGAAGTGAGAATGCACTTTACAGACTGATAAAATATGATAGCAAAATGGATGATGTTCATTTGCAGGCTGAATTAATTAAAAAAAAAAAGAGTTTGTGTCAGTGCATTTATGAAAAGCCCGTTAATCAAACACAACTTTACCAGCCTTAATGGACACATCTTAAACACTCCCGCATTAATATTTAAAATTCCAGTTAGCAAATGGCTCCTAGTGCATTGAGCTAAAAACTAATTAGAATAGGTCATTACAAGAATAAAACAGTACAAGCTGAAAGTACATTTTCTGTCGGCAACAACAGGTTAGTCATTGGCTGCTCAGTACTGACATTTGTGCTTACATCTTTACCTATACAGTAGCTCCACTCTTAATCAGAAAATTAATTCTGCGAAAGGAAAATTTCCTTCTGTCCTCCTATGCCGTTTACATATTCTCACAGCTACAGGAATTATGGTTAAAACTTCTGGTCCATGTTAGTTTGGAGGCTGGAGCAGGCTCTTTTTCATACTTACATTATTATAGTTACATCTCAGAATAGCAGCTTTGGGTGTGCAGTAGGAAACTGCAGCTCAGGTTACTGTAACTTCTCTGAGACGATCTCTCATGATGAACTTGTTGTGGTCTTGAAACACTGGGGCACTTATCTTGGTTGAGGTCCCTTGAAACATGACGTAAATAATGTGTGTGCAGAGACATCAAGGAATAGTTTCTCATGAGAATGGAAGACTTGCATAATACCAAATTCTCACTGTAAATTTTTTCACATAGAGAGTCCAGAATTATCCCTGTGAACTATTTCTGGGACATTCTTCTTGACCCTAATGTAATGAAAACTCTTAGAGAAGGTTTTTGTGTCATAAGTAAACCTATTTCTTTGAATAACATTGCTATATAAACTGCTAAATCTTGCCTTAAAATCTGTTACACTCAACCGACTTGATAAAAGAAACAATTGGCTCTGTAAATTCTTGGTCTTTTTCTACTTTTCTCTCTGATCAAAACCCTATATTGCCTCTATTTCTCCATTTAGTAAAGACATCAGTTTTGCAAAGTTAGCATCCTGCTTGCAAACCCAAACATGTAAAAAATGAGATGAAGAAGAATATTCACCTAAATATACAAATACAAAAACATATGTGAAATAGAGCTCTTGGGTCCCAAGTTGTCCCCTGTGCATCACCTGCCCCATTTCACAGAGTTGTGGCAGCCTTGCTTTCAGGCCATTTGAGAACCAAGCTCCCTTTTTGATTTTAAACAACCTCTAATTTCCCACCTTAATTTATTCACAGATATGTTGTGAGATAGGCTGCTACATGCATTTTCATGGTCCATCTCCTGCCATCATTGAACCATGCCCCTCATGTTCTTTGATCTTAAAAACTGACCATGAAAACATATTGCTTGGTGGAATACACCTGCAGGCTATTCACTGGGAAACAATATCAGGGACTGCAGCCCTTACAACACTGAGAAGTATCCCTTTCTTCTGGGTCTTGTGTTTTTGTTTGGGTTTTTGTTTGCTTGTTTTGGTTTGTTCGGGTTTTTTGTTTATTTTTCTTCTAATAGATACAAGTCAGTGTATATTTTGTGTGTAAAGCTAATGCAAAGCAATTTCACATACAAAAATAGACTATCAAGAAGCAAATGCAGTGTTTATCTCATGGTAGAAGAAATTATGGGGCTGTGACTCTTATGCAAGCCTGTGTATTAACAATATCTCAGTTCTTCTTCTCACAGACAAATGATCTGAGGATTTGGATAGGTGAATAAATACTTTTAGGTTGATTTGAGAATATTTTGAACAGAAGGTATCAATAAATATTAGATCCTGAAACCATTCATTGTTCTGGTCTTATTCTGGTTCCTGTTTCTGTGAATTACACAAATGCCTGCTTGCCTAAGCCATTCCATTGGCTTCTGTTGTGCCTCTTTTCATGCTTTGCCAGAGAAAGTCCTGGCATTTCAGAGACCCCCAAAAAAATCTTTGTTCGTGTTTTAATGCATTCAGTGAGGTCTCAGATCCTTACCTGCCTTCGACAGGATGGATGGCCCACAGTGATATTCACAGATGTGGTATCTTGCTGCAGGTTGAAGATGCAAGTTCAAGAGATTCTCCAAAGGTCTGGCCCAGCTGTAAGGAGGTACACAGGAATTTGGGATGTGGATGCAGTACTAGGTATGTCCTTCCTCTCAGTGGGATTAACTACAGCTGCTTGTTTGTCTTACTCCAATGGGCCATCCTCCATGCATAAACAGAGGCGTGGAGGTATAAAGGCAAATTTGAGGGTTTTTTTGGCCAGGAATAATATTACAGCTCTCTCCCATCTGCAAGGTCTCAAATCTGCCCCTTAGGTTTAGGCTTCAGTCCCAGGCTTTCCTTAGAGCTACTCTAACATCAGTGGAAACCTCAAAGAGAAAGTTTCCACATGGTCTTTGGGCAGCAGAGCCTCATTTTCCTTTTCTCTTTTTTTGGGAGAAAAATACACCCAACATCTCACCAAGAATTCAGCTGCTGTGAGATCTTGTTGGATATTCATGATTTCTGACTTTGTATGAGGATTTGAGCCTTAAAAGCCATGCAAGTCTGCATAGGGAGGCTGGATGTCCTCCTCCCAGTGCAAGTGTCAGGATCCCCCATGCCCTTTGCAGCCTGCTGAGCCCCCAGAAGTTCAGAGACAACCTTACCAGCACCAGACTGTGGCTTATCTGACTGCCTGTTTTGCACAAGAAGTAAAGCAGCTTGAGTGTTTTAGCATGATTAACTTTGCTAGAAATGTTTTCCAGTCTTCAGAGTTTGGTCTTTGGAGCTGTTGCAGGCTCTTTACAAGTCTTTTTCCTGTTTTAAGCAGAGGAGTTGCCTCAGCCATCTCCCTGGGGTGTAGTGAGTGGCTCTCTCAAGGTTGGAAGTATATGTAGGCATCTATACATCCACTTTTCGTCTACATCATCTATTTAAATGGTGTTTACTGCTTTTGTTTCACAGCTTATATGTTTTTTTTAATACATATCTTTATTTATCCTTATTTTAAATTCTATTTCTGAACCTCAAATTAACATTAATTTAAAAATTTCAGACCACTCCTGCCTCAGGAGAGGGGTCTGAACAGTGGGCTGCAATCTCAATTTTTTGTGCTTTCCTAATCCACAGAAAGATGGTTTGTCTGCTGCATGGTGACATGGCTTCAACATCAGAGTTGGAAAAATTCCTCTTCAGCACCCTATGGCTTAAAGTTTATGTACTCTGCTCTCCAAGAGACAATGTTAAATTTGTTCTCATACAGGCACAAGAGGAAAATGAAATGTCTGCCCTGTCATGAATGACTGTCCCGCCTTCTTTGCTGTTCTAGAAAGACAAAGGGCTGGAAAGCCAGTGCACCATGGTCTTTAAATGTCTCCTGTGATTTTTATGGCATGAATTTGTCGGTGAATATGAGGCATACTATAAGAACTTAGTTCCCTACTTGTCTCTTCCTTAGTGCCTTGCTCCTGACGGCTTTGGTGGGCCAAGGAAACAGCCAGCTGCTCTGATCTAACGTTGAGGAAATGGTATGTATGCACATGTCAAGCTCATATGGAGTTCCTGTGCCTATAGGATCAGCTAGCAGGCCAGCACAGCTTCTGGGTCCTAGCTTTAAATTTTGGGCTTTCAAGTCCTACATATGTCCTGCTTCACCAACTTACATCCCTACTGGCCTAAACCATGAGTGCCACTTGCTGGCAGAAGCAGGCCTGGAGTCATCTGCAAACACTTTCATGTTGTTTGATTTCAGGAGAACTGGGGAAACTAAACATACCATTCTCATTGTAAATCAGCACTTGGGTTTAAAAGATGCACTGACTTCCAGTTTTCTGAAGATCTTTCAGCTCATCTGTCTTGTTTTTGCATTATGGTATAGGAAATGCATCCACATGCTCACATCTCAAATCAGAGATGGTAACAGCTTACACCATTCCAAGTCTGTCACCATATCTAGCCATACACCAGCATATTCCTTCCTCTCTTTATGAACTGCACTCCCACAAACAAAATTTTTGCCTAGTCCTCAGTTTCAAAAAGGTAGCACTATGTTTCCCCAGAATAATTGTTCAAGACACACAAAATACTTTGGAGAAAATAATCTAGCAAACAGTGTTGTCTTCAGATGGACATACAGAGTCTACTGTTATTTATATTGTGGGACAAATCAAGCCAAGTGAAATAATACTAATTATCCAAACACCTTCAGTTCTGCTACCTAGCACAATATGCACAACAGCACATCCCATCTTGGGCTGGGTTTGTATTTAAAAGCAGCATATGAAAGGATTCAATTAATGTTCTTATATCTCTTCAGTTTCCGATAATTAATACGAGCTGTGAGGGCTTTATGGATTGCTGGTTTGATAGTTCAGAAGGCAGCTAAAGTAATAGAGGATATGATGGAAAGACAGCCTCAAAGCTGCCTTGTGGAGTGCACTAAGTGATTGAACCCAAAGAATAATAGGGATGAAAATTGCTGTGTTCATTCACAGATAATATATGACAGAAGTAAGGCAAGCAGCAAGTTAGCAGATGACTCAGCCAAGCATCTATGACTGAACAAAGTGTGATTCTAACCTTCTGTCATTGAAAATATATTTAATGGAAACATTATCATTCTGATATATTGCTTGCTAAGATAAGACATGTTTATAGTACAGTTGCCCTGTGATGTTACTGTAGGACTAGATTTTGGCACACTTGCTCTTGCTGAATTCTACTTAGTCCCAGCATAAATCTACTCCTCATGGAGCAAGAGACTATTTGAAAAGAGCAAGTGAGCCAGAAGCTGATCCAAAGTTGGCTGGAGCTAAACATCACCAGACAAATATAAAGAATCCTACTCATTTTCAATATGCAGAGAGGAAGATCTCTATAAACACTGAGAACCACATGTAAGGTTCTTCCTTTGTAATAACTCTTTCAACCTATAAGTAGAACACTGGACAATATAATTTATTTTTTTAATTAACAAATATGAATGGCCACATGCCTCAGATGCAGATCAAAGAAGCAGGATGCTGAAGGGATGGATTAAAGTTAGCTGCCTTTTCCCCGTGTCTGGGAGAGCTCAGTTTGTAACATTTTTATTGATAGGAGCACTCAGGTGTTCAGCAGCAGAACAGAGCACGAAGTCCAGAGTGTTGCATTAAAGTAAAACTTGCTGGAGGTAGGAGGAGAAGGATAAAAATGAAGCATGATAATCTCTAGAGCACATTATACATGTATGCTGGTCAGGGATGGCTTGCAGCAACTCTGCAGTACTGTGCAGCACTGCCCTGCCAACAGAATTCATGCTGAAAACATATGTTCTTCTGCTCAAACCAGCTTTCACTACATCTGGAAACCAAGAGTGAGAGGGGGAGGGAAAAAATAAGGCAGCAGCATATGTAATTCTCTTCTAAGAGAAACCATTCATTTGTTCATTAAAGAAATCTTTCTGCTTTTATCACCAGCAGAAATTCTCACAAAGTTCTTGAATATTTAAAAGCTTGGTGGGAAAACAAACAAACAAAAAGGTAGTGTGAGGGAATGTAGGTAATGGCAGACATTTATGAGTTTTTTCCTGAAGTAAAGTCATGTCTTGATATCAAGAGCAATCTTATTAACAGAAAGTGGAAAACTTGGCAAAAACATTGTTTAAAATGACTGGAAGACTCACAAAACCCCCAGAATAACTCTGTTTTGCTGTCAGAAGCCTGGGAAACACAAAACAGATGTTCTGCCCAGCCTCTGTTACTCAGCCAGATCTCTCCTTGCTATGCAGGCAGCTGTACCACATGTCTTTTCTGAGAAAGAAACAGTGCTTTCCTTTGGCACTTCTGCATCTTTCTCACTGACCAGCCAGACACTGTCATCAGATGAAGACAGCTTCTGTCACCCTTCCCACTGCCTAAGTCTGCAGAATCTCCTGGAGACTGAGCATCTCTGTGCTCTGAAAAATAGAAGCATTAGGTACAAATTTTGGCAAGCCTTGGCTCCTCAGGCGATTGCTGGGGCTGCTGAAGTCAGAAGGCACTACTCACTCTAATGGGTGGTGGCAGCAGAGCTCTCTGTTTGCACCCTGAACAATGCACACATTATTAGAGCTAATGGCAGCTACATGTACGTGTAATAATATAGCCTTGAGACCACAGCCTGGGAATTCCATAACAGCAGATTTGGGTTGTTTTGTTCATGGGAGAAAGTATGGTGAGTAAGAGGAAAAGCACTTGAGCAGAGGCTGAGCTCTCCCTGCTGGTTTGCTTAAGAAGGGAGGGGTGAGATCAGGGACTTCTGTCTCCAAATGACATTTGGGGGAATTTTAAGACATTATGTTGAACTCTGGATCCTCCATTTCAGAAAATCATAGAATCATAGAATTTTTGGGGTTGGAAGGGGGCTTTGAAGATCATCTAGTTTCCCCCCCCTGCTGTGGGCAGGGACACCTTCATCTAGACCAGGTTGCTCAGAGCCCCATCCAACCTGGCCTCCAGAAATGTGGCAACCACAACTTCCCTGAGCAACCTGTTCCAGTGCCTCACCACCCTCACAGTAAAGAATTATTTCCCAATATCTAATCTAAATCTAGTCCCTTTGAATTTGAATCAGTTCCCCCTTGTCCTGTCATTAAATGCTTTTGTAAATAGTCTCTCTTAATCTTTCCTGTAAGGCACTGGAGAGCCAAAATTGGGTCACCCTGAAGCCTTGTCTTTTCCAGGCTGAACAATCCCAATTCTCTCAGCCTTTCCTCATAGGAGAGGTGCTCCATCTCCCCAGTCACATTGGTGGCATCCTCCGGACCTGCACTAACAGGTCAATGTCCTTCCTGTGCTGGGTACCCCAGAGCTGGATGCAGCACTGCAGGTGGGGTCTCAGCAGAGCAGAGCAGAGGGGCAGAATCCCATCCCTCACCCTGCTGCCCATGCTGCTTTGGATGCAGCCCAGGACATTTGCCTTTCTGGGCTGCAAGTGCACATTGCTGGGTCATGTCCAGCCTCTCACCTGGCAGCACCCCCAAGTCCTTCTGGGCAGGGCTGCTCTGGATCTGTTCATCCCCAGCCTGTTTTGATACTGGATGTTGTCCCAACCCAGGTGCAGCACGTGCACATGGTCTTGTTAAACTGCACGGGGCATCTAGCTGCTGCCTCGCCCTGAAGGCACATGATGCCTCCAGCTCAGTATTTTGGGATGTTCAGCTTTCTCAGGGTGGGTGATGGGGTCACAAATCTGCATAGGCAGAAATTATTGTTTCACCCAGGATTCATTGCCTCCTCTCCTCAGTCCTCTAACAAATGGTTGGTGGTGGTTGGACTCCTCATCCCTATCTTCCATGTGAAAGTGCTTGTTTAAGCATCTTGCTCTTGGCAAGTTGTGTCTGTGAATCCCCAGTGCTCTTCAACATCTGGAATTTAGCATCCACTCTCTCTGGGGACACTTCCTTGGAAAAACACATGGTTATTTCATGTAGGCAGATTGCTGCCTCACATCTGGATATCTGTGGGTACCCTTCCCAGCCATAAACCTTGGTCAGAGGAGGGAAGTCTCAGAAACTAAACCTAAAATCTACGAAGAATAGTCTGATTCTTTAAAATTATCTGAATACTAATATGATTTATAAATCATTCTGCAAAGATAGGGATGGGGAAGAAAGAAGCTATTGCATTACATACCCTCAGCTCCTAAATTCATCAGGAGGTAGAGCAATTTAGACCTCTGGCAGTCTCTTAAAATGATTAAGGAAGAAAAGGAAGCTCACTTTGTAGTGGAAGGGGAGCCCTCTAGAGCGGATCACACTAACAAGACAGTCTTACAAGGTCTTATTAGCAGAATCATACTAAAATAGATTTGGGAGTAGTGAGGTATTTTAACTATATGAAAGGGAAATAATATAGCAAAGGAGAGACATTCTGTCACTCCTTGAAAGACAATTTTTGATGAAGAAGAGGAAACAGTAAAATCTTTTTCTGTTTTGATCCTAGGGGAAAGACGGCTGGGGACCCCACTGAAAGATGGCTGGGGGTAAAATCAGAGGAAACTGAGAAGTTATATTCACATCCTAACAGGAGTTATAACAGTACAGAAATCGTAGGTTAAAATAAGGTTGCTGCACCCTGGAAGGAATGTGGCTGGCATGCTCCACAATGCTTCTGCCCACACAATCTGCAACCAGAAGCACCTGCTAAGGGGGAGGAACGGAGGATGGAGCTACTGGAGACACCACAGCCAGACTTTGTAGAAATCTTTGCAGGGAGGGGAACTCGGTGGTAGTTTGCTGCTGAGAAGCTGCAAAGCACCTGTCAACCAAGGGAGATAGAGGAAGATGCCTTACTGTTGAGCCAACAACTGCACTGAAATCACTGTCCTTGGGTAAACTTGGTTCATTATAACCTAATTATAATATTAACTCCCACCTCCATCCCAAAGTTACCCATGTCCAAGGTGCAACCACTCCTCACTGGGCCTGTGCTCTATATTTTATTGGCTAAATCTTTAAGAACGAAGTGAGAGACTTACACCAATTAGTAACAAAGGTATTTACAACTCAAGTCACTCAAGCTCCACCTAAACATAAAGAAATAGTACAAAAGTAAGTCAAGAATGGGGAAAAAGTTTGGGAAGACTCCATTGGAACTGCTGGGATCAGTTGATGGGCTGAACCTGCCTTCTCCCCCACAGGGATGCCTGTTGGGTAAGAACCCTACTCTGCATGCTGAATACTTTTATTGGGGATTACAGCTTGTGTGTGTATCATTTTGAATACATTTTTGCAGTCAGATACTATCACCAGCAATCCTTGAACCTTACCCTACCACAGTTTTGTATTAATTAATAGTGTTATTCTGTAAACTGTTGGCATGAGTCCTTCACAGATGCTGGCAGTCACCGGCAGCAGGGAACATACTCGAACAAAGTGGAAGATCCGCTGATGGGTCATAAAGTGGGAAAACCCACTGAGGGGTGTCCCTTATGCTGTTGTTGTATTTCCCTGGATAAGTCAGTGGAACTGTCCTATCCAGCAGGATTGTTCAGAGAAGGGTCCCCGTAACAGGATGCTCACAGACTGCTCAGGCTTTCAAGGGTTTTGGCTTTCCTGGGGTGCTGGCAGACAAATCAAACACTAAGGGTAGAGGAAATCTTCCAACATTAAGGGTCAAGGAAATCTCCCTTATTCACGTGACAATAGAGAAGGAGGCATTGAGAATAAAAAGGTAAAACACAATTTGTATGAGAGTGAACATGAAATTACAAAGTTTAAGATCTTCATAAAGAGAATGAAAAAAATGAAGTATAGTAAACTTCAGTAAATGCAAAGGATTGATAGGCAAAGTGTTGTGGAAGGAAAAGATGAAACGAGCTGGCAGCTTCTCAAAGAATCAGAGGAAGAAATCATCTGTAAAAAGATACAAATTCAGCAAAATCATGAGCTCTTCACTGATCTCAGGTCCAAGAGGAAATGTAGGAAATAAACAGTAGGTGAGATTACTAAAGGCAGGTATAAAAGAAAAAGCATGTAAGAACAGAGACATCAAGGACAAGAGGAAATCACTATACTTTTCTAGTAAGGAAAAGACTAGTGGAGTGGGAAACGTAGAGATGAAGGTCATAGCATTTAATGACTTTTTTTTCCATCTATCATCCCTATAGCAGTGATCAGGTGGTTAATGTCATTAATTCCAAGGACAAAAGGAAAGAGCAAACCAGAGAGGAATTAGGTAGGCTCACCTTTACAACTGGCTGAGCTTCCTTGTCTGACACAAGAATATCTCTGACTCGTCAGCAGTTATCACTGAGGCCTTGCAAGAAGCAGCTGGGTTACCAAGAGTCTGGAAAAGGTCAGGGGAAAGGAGGGGACAATGAAAAGACAGAGAAAGTAGAGTCAGAGGATCATAGAGATGTCAGCTTAAATGCAGTCTGAAAAATACTTCACAAATAAGTAAACAAACTTCTTGGGAGGAACTGAAAGGTGAAAAGGTTAATATCCTGCTTGGATCTACCAAATACAAATAATTTGAAAGAAGGGGAGAAGCACTGGATAGCAGCTATTTTTGCTTTAATCATGTTTTGACAGTTTTACATCGCAAGTTTCACAAGAAAGCAATCTAGTCTATGTGCTATCTGCAATGTGTTCTGGTACCTGTACCTGCAGGTCAGTTGGAAAGGTTTGTTCTCTGAGTGACTGGATGCCTTGGACAGGATGATGTGGGATGCTAGAGCTAGTTTTGCCCAGTGCTATCACTGTCTGGATGATGGGAAAGGAGACTTGCTAGATAACACAGCAGATTATACTGCTGGGAGGAGCTGCAAGTACATTGCAGGAGTGCTTTAGAATACAAAGTGCCCTTGGGAAACCAGTGAAATGGCCTGGAAAACACACAAGATGAATTTCCACGGTGAAAATGCAAGGTGCTGCACTTTGACAGGATTGATCACAAATCTGAGGTTGGTGAGAACAGAATTAAACAAAGCTGTGTCATGAAAAAGGCAAACATTGTGTGGGGTATATAAAAAGTAGAGCTGAAGAGAGATACTTAGAGAAATACTGTGTATTTTTTCCTCTGCAATGGCCGTAATTTGAGACGTATGTGGACAAATTTCAGAATGTCCAAAGGAAAGCAACAAGAGGTCTAAAAAAGCATGACCTTGGAGGAAATAGTGAAGGAATTAGCTTGGTGTGGTCTCAAGAAAAACAGACGGGGGAGGGGATGGTAACAGCTTTTTAGTACATAAAGGCTGCTGTGAGGAGGAAAGGCGTAACCTGCCCTCTGCATCTGCAGGGGATAGGTCAAGAAGCACTGGAGTTCAGCTGCTGCAAAGGAAGTGTATAAAAATTTTCTGAGGCATTAGGGAAAACTTTCTAATGGTACAATTAGGGAAGCACTAGAATAGATTGCCTGGGGAAGAAGTGGAGCCTCCATCTCTGGCGGTCTCAACAATTTAGGCTAACATCTGTCGGGAACAACACACATATAACCAAACTGGCTGGGGGCCAGGGAAGTGACTACATGACCTCCTGAAGTCCCTTCCAGACCTGTTTTTCTTTGGTTCTAATCATTCAGGAGCCTCCCTCCCTGGCAGTGCTCTGTACTTTTGGAATGAACCATTTGACATGCTGCTTGCTTACTACCCTAGTTTCTTTACATTCCTCTATATTAAGCTGTGGGCTTGTGGATAATTCCTAGCTTATCTGAAAGAGAAGTAATGTTTCACTTCAAATGTTAGGGATGCCTCTTCAGTCACACTGTGTTTCCATGTTTTCAGCAGTTTAAATTTAGGCACCCTGCAGGACAGCCCCAGATCCTAAACCCAGTGGCATGAGAGAGGAGAGCTGGAACCTAAACCAAGGGAGGAGTAAAGAGCAGAGCTACAGCTTGGTGAGCTGCTGTGCACCACATAGGGAGTGAGGCAGGCTGAGCTCTTACAGCCTTCTTCCCCCTCCCCTGCAGACAGAAATCTGTGATTTATCACTGACAAGAGGGAACTGAAGGATCAAGACACAGACCTACCTTGTCTCCCTAGCCCATCCAGAGATGCCAGATGCTCAGAGAGGCCACTCAGAGTAGGCAGTGGTTACCTGGCAGTACCTGAGTACAGCCTGTATCACTGAGACCTTCATAGCTGGATCTGTGCCCTGCTTGGTTCCCCAGACCTGGGGATGTACTACCAAGAGAATCTGCTGAACAAAAACCAAAGTGTAGGAATAGAGAAAAGGTAAACAATTTTTATATTGACCCTGTGTCTTGTATCACCCCAAATTTGGTTTACCAGACATTCCAGTATCCTCATAAGACATACCAATCAGCAACAACATTCTCAGAAATAATCATCTTTTAAAGTGCTTAGAAAATACTTGACCTAACACAAAAGAGAGCCGTTAAGTGGACCATTTACCTTAATGTGATATTTTTAGCTGAAATTAAAGTACTCTGTCGAGGTGGTCAGGGTCAGGAGCTGGTCTCCATCAGCACTTGCCTCCTGTGATACGAAACAAGCATGCCTGTTCTGATCTCTTCCCCAGGAACCTCACTCAGCACTGGGTTTGTCTTGCATTTCATCTGGTGTTGGCTGTAGCATGGAAACACCTGCAGTCAGAGACAGCAGAGAGAAGGACTTCAGTGTTCAAAGCTTGCACCTAAAGAGAGGAAGGAGTCATGTTCACGTATATATGAAGGAAGCATAACTCAGACATCTTTTATGGGCTTTAGTGAAGCCCATAAACCCAGGGGGAAAGAGAATGTGTGGCTGACAATGACCTCCCCCAAATGTTGTCAAACTGATCGCCTCTCCCAGGATTTTACTTTTTCCACTATGTGTCTGTCCTCCTTTCATGTCAGCTGACACAGTTTGCCCTCAGTTGGTTCTTGTGGCAGCTCCAAAATCCTCATTCTTTATTCCTCATTCATCTTACCCCTCATAGCCTCTGTTTGCAGCAAGCATTCACAGTTGTCAGCTCACTGAAGGAAAAACTTGAGTTTTCTGAATTTCTTAGTGTCCTCAGAACACAAAACTCCAAAATAATGTCATCTGACTCCTCAGGCAAACACTTCGATTCAGAGAGACTGTGATAAATCACATTTAAATGCAAGGAGAAATCGCCGTTCATGGTTGGCTCCGAACTGGCTTGGAGGTCAGTGGCATCTGACTCCTACTCCAGTAGAGCTTTAATTTGTTGAAGAGATGAGTGAATAGGTCAGAACACAGTCCTGGGCAACTAGCTCTAGGTGGCTCTGCTTGAGCAGGGGGGCTGGACCCAGTGACCTCCAGATCAGCCTCAGCCATAATGTGATTCTCTGTGATTCTGTGTGATTCTGTGTCTCCTTTAATTCCTGAGCCTGCATCTCCTGAAATAGCCTGTTTCTTCCTTGACTGGTGTTTCAAGTGTTGCTTTCCAACCTTGTGCATTAGATAGGTCAAATAACAAACAATAGACTGCAAACCCCAGTAAAATCATAAGTCCTATGATGAGCAGCTGAGGGAACTGAGGTTGTTTAGCCTGGGTAAAAGGGAGGCTCGGGGGAGCCCTTACTGCTCTGTACAACTACCTGAAAGGAGGTTGTGGCAAGGTGGGGATCAGTCTCTTCTCCCAGGTGACTGCTGACAGGACAAGAGGACGTGGCCTCAACCTGCGCCAAGGGAGGTTCAGGTTGGACATAAGGAAGAATTTCTTCATGGAAAGGGCTCTTAAGCACTGGAATGAGCTGCCCAGGTCGTTGGTGGAGTCACCACCCCTGGAGGTGTTCCAAGAAACAACTGGATGTGTCACTTAGTGCTATGGTTTAGTTGACAACGTGGTGTTTGGTCAAAGGTTGGTCTTTTAAAACCTAATGATTGATACTGTGATTCTGCGAAAATTGTGCAGCCCCTATACCAGGTTTGCTTGGTTTGCCCCCTGAGGTTGCTACATGTAACTGCTTAGTCAAATCTCCCAAAATGCTGAACACTAGCCCTGCTCCACACCCATGTAAGCACACCAATTTCTTAATAAGAAAACATATTTGAGGAAATGTAGAGCATTTAGAAGAGCAGACCTTTCAGCTGCAGAGTGTTTTCAGACTTGGTGACAGCAAAGCTGCTAGTCTTGCTGCCATCCCACACACGCAGCTATGCATTACAAAGACAAGAAGCAGTCACACAGAAAATGGTGTCTGTGCCTTACTCAAAACCTGCTGTTCTCCTGGTGGCATCAATGCTTTATTTAGGTCACTTTATAAAAAGGACAAATTAAGCCTCAGGGCAGAATTGTATCCTTTGACTCTGTAGGCAGAATCTGTTCTCATGCTGGAGTAAATGGTGATGGCTTTAGTTTGCTGAAGATAACAGAGATCATGTTATAATACACTTGAGTGTATTCCAGTGGAAAGCAGGACTTGATCTTTTAATAGAAACAACTAATCAAAAGTCTTCATGCTGTTTCCTCAAGTTTCACTAGCTGAAAAAAAAATCCAACAAAACAAAACATGAGCAGGAATAATTTTATTTTTCCTCATTTCACCGGTCTGCCCCCAAGGATCTCTACTAGGTTACATTGATTCCTCAATAAAGAAAGACTTTCATTTGCACTAAGGCCTTTTTGAGAAGGAATCTGCTGCAGAATTAAGCCTAATAGCACAAAATGCTTTCAGTAGCAAAAATTCCCTAAGGTGAAGAAGTTTGTTAGAAGCTTGACCAGACAATATATAGCTGAAGTTATGCCTAATTCTACCTATACAACACCAGTTAATTGAAGTATTCCAGTACAGCTATCCCTTTTTCCCCTTATTTTGTTGTTTTGTTCATCTTTGCAGTTTAATCACAGTTTTAAGGAATTTTATGTCCCTTTTTTTTCTTTACACATTCAAATGTATAGCTCTACTTGCCAGAATAAATGATATATCACACCCCATGCAGCTGAAATACTTGTCCTGTTCCCATCACAGAAAATCTGTGTGACTTTCTGTTCTTCAAAATACTATCAGGAAATTTTGTAAAAAACATCATCCACATGAAGAGGTTTTCAAACCGTATATTTTGAAGGTGAATTTCTTAAACAGCACCTGCATGAGCTCAAGGCAAATCCTAATGATGCTGGTAAAGAACACCCTACCAAGCAAGAAAGCACCTTTTACCTTAGGTGTTGCTGTTAAATCTATGGAAAAGAAAGCTATCAGACCATATTTTGTGTCTGTGCTCCTTCCCTTGCCCAAGAGCAGCAGTAGGAGATTTTAGAACTACCTGTCTTCTTCTCAGGTGATATTTGCAGGCATGTCCTTGCATCCATAGGGCAGTAAAGATATTTTTTATAATATATAAGTTAATGGCCCTACCTGAGATAGAGCTACAGTGATTTGTCCAAAAAACATTTGTGTAAATGTAAAATTACATTTGTGATTTCTTTTTTTTTATAGCAAATAGTAGGGAACCAAACCTTGAATCTACGTGTAGGAGAAAGATGGTTTTCTTCTGAGTCTCATTTGAACAATGGCTTTAAGCTACAGGAACAGTAAGTGATTGCATCACATCTTTCCAAAACAACATCGATTGTCATTTTCAGATAACCCCAATTGCAAAAGTGCAACTGATTTATACTCTTAAAAGAGTTTAAAAATATAAATATCTAAAGCAGAACCAAAACATTCTGAAATTATTAATTTTATTTTTTAATGAGGGTGGCCAGAAATTCGGTTTGGCCAATTCTTTTGCAGTAAATGTTTGATATTTTAAAATATTTTTGGCTTCAGTTCAAAAAATCTTACGGATGACATATGAAGATGAAAGAGAAAATTAACATGGAGACGTTGATATGTGCATACAATCATGTGTGCTTGTTTCAGTATTTGCTGCTATCCCAGTGTGAATTCAGAAGAATGGGATAACTTATCCTTGGAGGCATGTATAAGGGAAAGATGAAAACCCTATTGATTTTTATTGTGCTTTGTGTCTATCATTCACAAAGCCCTCCCTTTTTTAGAAGGACATTTTTAATGCCAGAGCTTCCTTTAGTGAACTCCAGTTATATATCTCCTCTCAACCACTCTAAGTTATTTGCAGGGGGATTTTTTCTTAATCTTGAAATGAAGGAATTTACTTGCCTATGAGAAACATATCCTGGATTTTTCACAGTGACACCCTTTTTTTTCACTCAGTCTGGATCTGTGTCCTATGAGTGGGCTCTAGCAAGCCTGAGAGCAGATAGCTCCTTCTCTAACATGTCAGCAGCATATGTACATGTCAATCCATGTTACACAGGAAATAAGCTAACATCATCATTTTAGTGAGGAGTTCCTGTAATTTTCAGTTTCCATATTAACAGGAAAAATAAGACTCCTTGGGAAGTTTATGGCCTGAAGAGTGACAAATACTTGCAATTCACAAAGACATGGTTCCCAGATAGTATTTACTGCACTACAGCTCTCCAGCCCACATGGCTTGCATCAGGAAAAGCAGGCTGGGGGCTAGCACTTGGTACAAGGAGGGAAGAATGACTGGGAAAAAAAGGGATGAAAGCCTTACCGAGCAATCTGCTGAGTGAAAACCTCTGCCTTGTACTGAGGAAGAATTTCCAAGTGGATGTCATCCAAGAATGATTTGATTCCCCAGAGAGGTCTGTACCCTGGTTTCAAGGCACGAGCAGCATCCATGCCTGCTAACAGCTGTCCATGGTTCCATCTGTGAGCACTCTGGAGCCCACTCCTGTGCTCCTGCCACACTTGGCAGCTCCTCCCGTATTTCAGCGTGGCACAATGGACGGCAGCATCTCGTCCCATCTACTCCCAGGCTTGTCTGAAAATCTGCATGGCATCATCTTGACACCAGTTTGCAGTGCAGGAGCTTGTCCACTGCCTTAAACCTCAACAAGTTTCTTTAGCCTCAAGAAGACATGGTTGAGAGGGGACCTCATCAGTGTCTATCAGTGTCTGAAGGGAGGGTGTCAAGAGGATGGAGCCAGGCTCTTCTCAGTGGTGCCAAGCAATAGGACAAGAGGCAATGGGCAGAAACTGATGCACAGGAAGTTCCTCCTGAACATGAGGAAAAACTTCTTTACTGTGCAGGTGCTCTGCAACAGACAAGCAAGGACACATTCCTCTGAACACCTTTATGCTATTCCTCTCAAATCAAAAGTCTCTTCCAAAAATAACTAGCCAGCAACATTTTGTTTTGAATGCCTGAAAACTAGAAGTCAACTGCTAGAAAGAAACCCTATTGCCTTCCACAGTACCCATGGCCAAAATGAAGGCAGGTCAGTGTAACCAGAGGTAGCCATCTGTCAACTCATCTTACCTGAGGTTGTCCAGGGTACGAAGCATGGCTGAAATATACTCTGAGGGACGTATGTGGGGTTTCAGCTCACAGTAACATTGCTTTAGCAGTTCAGAGAGCAGCAAGTGGCTGCACTTGTGCCAAAGTATACCTGATGTTTTCACATCTCTGTTTTCTGGGCAGCTCTGAGGCATCTCAGGAGGACTTTACCAGAGGTCTAACATCATGTGAAATTATCACAAGTCTAGTTCTTGTAGAGGAGGATTCTTCTGAAAGAGTCTGTGATTCTTTCCCTCAATATTCCCCAGGAACACTGGCTGCTCACAGAGCTGTAATGAAGGTGAGAACTGAGCCACTGAGAACATCCTGGATATTCTCTGTCTTATATTAAAGCACATACGTATTGTCAGTTTATATTTATGTATTTCATAACATGAGTGCATGTGTTTCATTACAGTGTGGAGTGTAATTTTAAGATATTAAGGGGAGTACACCCAGCACAAGCCAAAACCCTGCAGATGTGCCACAACAGTGTAGAACTTCATCTCCTGAGCCTGGGAGACCTGTGGGTTCAAGTGAGCAGGAGTTGGGGGACAGGTGTTGCCTTCAGGAGAAAGGCACCATCACGCTCTGGACCCATCAGGAGAGACACTGTCGAGGCCTCCAGAGTCATGCAAGAGTCTTCACTTAGTGTCCATTTCCTGCATTTCAAAGAGTAATCATATTTACAAAATAACAGCTTTTTCTTTCTCTCCATTTTTCTCCAAAACTCCTTAGCTGTGCTCTCTTTCTGGCTCACATTTTAAATGTGCCTTGGCAGCAAGAGCCTCAGCTTCTTTAATTTATTACCTCTGTTTATGGAATATGGATATTGGGCCAACTTTATTTCTTACATTAAGTGAATCAGTGCAAATGCAATCACTTTTGGATATCCACTGTATAAAATAAGCATATTTAGATGATCAAGTAAGTGTTCCCATATGCATGTTGGCTGGTATTTCGTGCTGGTATAGCATTCTTATTTTTCTTATGTGGTGTCCTTTGTCTTCTTTCCTTCCCTTTTTGACTGCGTTTGGTCAGTTATTCAGGAAAAAAATTAATTGTACCTTAAAAGAAATACTGTCTATTCAGCATATGGCATTTATAGATCTTCGGAAATTCTTTAGGGAGGTGTGCTTCAGATTAGTGGTCGTTCTCCTTCGGGGATGGTTTTAATTTGTTAGCACTTTAGATCTGTAGTCTTGAGGTAGCTCCATTTTCAGTCAATAAAATGGTTAGTGAAATGAGGGTAAAATATTATAATTGTGTTCTTCAAATCAGATTTTTATGTGGGTTTTTTTCCTCCTGGTATGTAAATCTGTCATTCTGAGAGGAATTTTTCCTGTTTTCTTTTAATCTTCGGTGCATGTGCCAAGAATGATGATTTTAAGCATGAATTACCACAGTGACTCAAAGTCAAACTGCTGGTAGGCTGTTACCCTAGGATGGGAAGGGAGCCAAAAGCAGCCCAGCTTTGACTCCAGAGTTTCTGGCTGAAGTCTGCCACCCTGTCTACAGCCCTCACCTCTGCTCACAGCACATCGCCTCTTTGGGACCCCAGGTGCAAAGTGCCAAACCACTCCTGAGGAAAGCCAGACGGATTAGGAAAGGCAAAGATGTACTTGAACCACAAGGGCTCCTGGCTGCTGGCTTCCTGCAAAGCAACAGCTCTGTCAGAGCCAATCTGGCTCGTCCATCGACCCACCTTTACCCATCAGTGATGTACAGCCAAAGCCCTCAGCTGTGATGCTTTGTGAAAGGAATGAAGGACCATACAATTGCCACATAACCCCGGGCCAACAGCAGCCAGCTGTGGCAACACCACCATGGAAACAGCTGAAGAAGGAGTCAGCAAAAGGTTTCTAATCTGCCATGGCTGCAAATTAAAGTCTGTCCAGCAGAAACTTTTGAAAATGGCATTGCCTGTGTGGAGCACATGAGAAGGGCAATGCAGGATGATGCTGTGGTTTGCTGCAGTAACCAGGGAAACAGGTGGCCTCAGGACCTTGGAACTCATCCAGTCCATCCCAGTCCCAAGGCAGAATCCATATCTAGTCAGTCAGGCAGACATTTGTATAACCTGACCATAATAATTCTCTCATCACAGGGATTTCAAACCCTCCCAGGTAGTCCTTACTGGAGCTCCAACATCCTTTCCAGGAAAAAGTTTTTCCCAATGTGCGACCTAAAGCATTGCTACAACTTCACCTCATTGTTTTCTTTGCATTTGCTCATGGACATGAAGAATAGATTATTCTCTTTGTTCTACAACAACTTTTTACACACTACAACCAAGTTTTCCCATTAGTTTTTCCTTCCCTCATGCTGAAATATGTGGGCATTGCCAGTGGTTGCCTTCCTTAGCCCTTACTGCCTTACTATGGCCTTGGCCTCTGTGTGAAGAGGGGCCTGCACGACAGAGAAAACACACAGCCTGTGGCACAAACCATAGTGCAAAGATGTGGATGGCCAAAGAGGCCACTGAAAGGCAGTCTAAGAAGCTGTGCGTGTGCAACATGACAGAACTGTTTCTGTCATACTCTTTGTGTGTGTGCCTGGGTGGTGTGGGCCTGGGTTTTTTTGGTTATACAAGTGGTGAATTCATTTCTGTCACTCTTTTAGATTTTCAAACGGATATGCACTTGTTTCTCACCTGTAAAGTATTCACGTAAATAAAACTGAGAATCATATTTTGCATCAGGCAGTAGATTCAGTGGTGAATTGCTTTGCAACTTGGCTGTTGTGATTTAGAACTGAACAAACCCTCTCAAAGTGCCCAGGCCCCACTGGGAATGGTTGGCAGAAAACCAGCCTCAGAGGACACACTGAGGAAGATGCTCATCTCTATTGGCACCTCCCCACAGGTAATCAGGGACGCATCCCAGAGCTGGAGCTTGTGATTCGGATCTGAGCCTGCTGCAAGAGGATGAATTGCAAAATATCTGATGTTTCACATGAGCAAAGTCAAAAGCACCATGCTGAGTAAATTATAAACACGCTTAAAAACACAACAGTGAGCAAAAGCAACAACACAAACTCAAACAGTTTCCTCTCTTGAAAACCTATAGTGATTGTGAGCTCCTTATGAAAGTGAAGCTATGATTTTGCCTAAGAAAAAAGGCTTCTGTTTGAAATTAAAACAATTAGCTTTATTATTTAGAAAAAAAATAAAAACCAAACCCAAAACTGGAGAGATGTGCAGCTGAATAGCATTTCATAACATATAGGAAGTTTCCCCATTACACTTGACAGGAACAGAATACGCTGGAATCAAAGGGGTATGTTAACAACTCAGCATATCTACCCCTTTGGAACTAGTATTAGTCTATCATATCACTAAAAAATAATAAATCTTTGTAAAAGGCAGCAGTTGCTTTCATACTCTGGCAGCAAAACCCATCTGGCACTACTGGAAAAGTAAAAAAGGCAACATACTCTAAATTACATTGTTAAAACACCTACAGCCTAGTTCATTTTCATATGCTATCCATATGTAAGCCCTGAGCAATAGACAGCCACTTAAAAACTCCCTTGTTCTCTCTGTGTGCATGTGTGTGTGTGTGTGTGTGCGAGGAGGCAGAGGGGGAGAGAAGAGAGAGAGAGAAAAGCAAGGGGAACATGGAGACCGGTGGTTTTATTCTGATGTTTTGAAGTGGAAAATATTGCGAACCCTAACTGGCATGGAAATAATTACACTGGATAAATAAATGAATCAATATAATAGCAGGTTTTCACATATAAAAATTCCTGAAAAGTTTTTAGCTTTATCAACCCCCTTCCACACCCACCAGAGCATATGGCCCACTGTTTGTGCAAATCAGCCGTCTTTGCTTAAAGTGGATGTTTCTATTAACACTGTGACTAATTACTGAAAACAAACATGTGTAAGTATGATCTCTGCTAACTGCCTCTGTCAACCCATCTTTTTCTTCTTGCTATTCAGTCGAACGGATTAAGATTGCTTGCAAAAGTGCAGTAGACCTCCACTTAGCCTGTTAACTGGCATGAATAAACAAAGCCCATCAACCACAACTGACGTCAGGCTTCAAAAAATGTTTTTTGCATTAGTTTAAAAAACCCCACAAAAACATAAAAAGTGAAAAAATTTCAGAGAAGGTTAAAACACCGAATGTAAAGAGCTTGAATGTGGGACATAAGGGGCTGCTTTGGGAGGGGCATTGAGAGCACGGCTATACAAACTATGGTGCATGAGCTCACATGGGTGGCAGACGTTTTGTGCTGAGGGCGACCAGCGCTGCCTCAGTGTGCAAGGCTGGGCACACATGCACACAGAAGGAGCATCCAGAGAAATTTTAATGTCAGTCTTTCTTGTGGTTTTCTCCCATCCAGAAATAAAAACAACAAAAACAACAACAAAAAGATTTAAAGCATCCATTTGGTCTTTGTAAGATACAAAGAGGAAAAGATGCAAGCAGAGTTTTCTTCCAAGTGCTCTATAAAAGCTGCTACAACAGCATCACAGAGTGGGGGACAGGAACCCGCATGGCTCCTTGTCTTGTTGCCTACTTGGGAGTGGAGGAGAGGGGAGAGACCCGGGTTGCTTCAGAGCATGTCTTCCTTTATCAGAATAGAAATATAGGGGAAAAAACCATCTTTCTGGTACAGCTTGAATGTGTGTGCTCTCCCCAGCTCCCGTGTCTGGGCTGGCTGTGGCCCTGTAGAAGCTGTTGGGCTCTGAGCAGCCGTGGCCACTGGTAAAACCAGGTCTCAGCACGCTTTGTTCTCACACACACTGACTGCCCCTGAGAGGAGCCAGCTCTACGGGATGGGGAGAGAACTCATAACCATCTTTCCACAGCCGTGCTGCCTGTCTAACGTGAGCTGTGGGACAGGGTCTCAGTGCATTTTACCTCAAGTTGTACATAATGTAAAAACAAATTACATGCTAGAAAATTGCACAAGTCTACATCTGCTGCTTTTTCCAAGCTCATAGTATGGTTGGGAGCCAATTCCCTGTCATTTCTCATCTCTTGCACTTTACACAGGGTGTTTCCTTTATAAAACAACTTGCCTTTGGGTTTAATGATTTCTAAGGAAACATAACTCTGTCAGTGTGCTGCAGTGTTTAATTCCTCCTTTGCCGTTAGTGTCTGCCTGGTGCAGCCCAGGGACGCCAGCGTGCTCACTGAACTGTGCATGCACTTCGTGTGCTCTTGGGCTCATGCCCATGCCTAGAAGCTGGTGTTTGATCTAGACTGAACAAGATGGCCTTAGCCTTCAAAGCCAGCATGTTTACATTCCTCTGCTCTATCTTGCCTCTTTTTTTCAAGTACCCTCAAGATAGGTGTCCTGCTGTTAGAATAAATACTTACCTTTTGTACTGCCCTTTTCTCTGGTGGCCTCAACATGCTTCTACAGAGGTGGAAGCACTGTTAACTCCTTTTTATCATGAAAAAGTGGCAGCACAGTGCTCAGACCTGCAGGACAAAGCAAGGGCAGAAAATGCAAGGAAAAAAACACAGGTGTCCTCTCACCCAGCCCAACGTGGCCCAGCCTGGTTCAGAGCCACTTAGTGAGCCTTAGTACCTCGGCTTTCCTTCCAGCCACCCTCGCCTCTCCCTCCCAAACCAAGCTTCCTGGTGGAGTGGGCTGGGGGAGGCAGAAAACAGGGACACCAGAGCAAGGGGTGTGCAGAAATAAAGTCCTTAACTGTTCACTGTAGTGCTACGTGGGTTGAAGCAGCCAGGACAGATGTGCTGATCTGGAGGTGACCGGGTCAGACAGCAAGGTCCTGTGAACCAGACTGGTGAAGAGAAGACATGGGAAGGAGTGGGGGGGGAAACCCTTCTGAGAGCAGGAAGTGAACAGGATCAGTGCTCAGCTGGCTCTGTCTTCCATCACAGGGCATTTCTTTGGCTGTAGGAGGGGAACAGCAAAATCCACTGCCATTGGTGACCCATGGTCTCTCTGCCTGAGACAGCAGCTGCATGTCAGGGACAAGGGCTCAGGCTTGGGGCAATGGGAAGAGTGTCTCTGGTTCTTCTCAAGCTCAGTAGTGGTACTGACCTTGCGTGCTAAGACTAAAGACATGGAAAACCCAGGGATTCAAGGGTTACTGTGCTTGTTCCTACTGCTGTGCCCAATATGTATGAGAAAATTCAGCTCCAAACTTGGGACATACACCACATGAATCAACAGTCTGAGAGCTGGGATAACTGATGGAGAACAAGGGAGCTATAGGAAGAGGAAAGCATATGCAGCAAGGTGTACAAACTCAAACCCTGAGTTTACTGCTCAGCCCTTCAGTCAGCTTGTCAGTGTACCCTAACCCTCCTCGGTACACCTCAGAGAGGGGAGATGAAGCAGAAACGGGTTACTTCCCAGCTTCAGTCTTACCAGGTTTCCTTTCCTTCTAACAGACATTTTAAATCTTCTCTGAAGATCCCAAAATATGAAGCAAGTCACCCTAGTTTTGGCTGATGTGTCTCACACTAAGGCAGAAGAAAGCAGCTTTATCAGTGTTGACACCACTCCCTGAGTTAGCTCCGTTAACACAGGATCAGGTACTCACAGCTTATGGATTGGGGGGAAAATGAGTCAAAGTGGTAAACAGCCTACATTTTACCTGCACCTCGGCTTACAAAGTCAGCCACTGCAGTTTAACACACACAAAAAAAATCAATCTGAGGGCAGAACCTCTCAATCTTCATAGTTAGCATTTCCCAATGCATGGTGTAGGCTGACAATTATTTTCCGCTCTCTGAAGCCTGTGGTTTGAAAACTGACAAATCTGTGCTCAAATTCCCTTTCCACTCTAAATGCCATTTAATGGCAGTATAACTGGAAGGGTCAAAAATCAACTTTCACTTGGCAATGGCCCCTTCCAGAGCCAAAGCCATGGTCCCTGCTGAGGCACAGGAGAGCTTCTGACTTCCATATGGTCATTCACAAACACTGGGCTTGCTCGAGAACAGCTTTAACAGAAACGCTAAACACCAAAATGCTTTCAAGAATGCAGATTGTACTGATGATAAGAGAAATTAATCAAATTACTAGAAGGCTGGCAAGAACCTTTAAAGAGGGCTTAGTTCAGTGCTGGAGTTCTGACATGAAAAACAATAAAAACGCATTTCACATGTCTTCATGATGCATTTATTTATGCCACTGCACGTCCTCTTTACCTTACACCAACTTTCAAAATGAGCAAAAAATACCTCCTCTCTGCTTAACAAGTGAAGAACTGATGCTCCATATCAAGAGTCTTAGGGACATTTGGATATATCTATGATTCTGCTAAAAATGAAGTAAGATCCTTCTAAAAATGTTGATCCATTAAATAGGCTTTGCAATGCTCACACTTTCTCTTCCATTCTGGGAGGGTGCAGGAAGTGGGGAATGATACTAATTCCAGTATCAAATCCCAATTTAAATATCTTTGAGGTCAAGGTAATTATTTCATGTCTTAAAAAATACTATGTGTCTGCAACAAGAAGCAAGAGAATTACAGGGGTCCAGGGAGGATGGTTTGCACTGGCAAGGCATCAACGTTTGAATGCAATCAGCAGCGTCTCTGTACTTGCAGGGAGTACCTCGGAGCAGCCCGCGGTACAGAGCTAGAACCAAATACTGGATACAAATGGAAATCATGCTGAGGACGTTCTCCTCCTGCTAGGGCAGTCTTAATTTCTGTAACAATCACACTATAGACTGATTTGCTTCTGGAGACAGCATGGTTAATTAAGCCCCACATGTGCCAGAGTACCCTTGGGAACTGCACTGGACAAAGGCTGTAAAAGTTACTGCTCGGTCTACACCTCTGGGAAGGTGCTTCCCTTTCTTAATGAGTATTCCCATTAAGTTTAAAATAGAAATAGATGTCTGTGCAAAAGCTCAAGTGCAGAGGAACCATTAAAAACAGATATGCTTTATGACAGCAATTAATCTAGGCATTAGTTTGACTTTGAAGACAAAGCACATCTCTGATGCAAGTGATTAGGCATTTTGGGGGTTTTCTTACAAGGTCTCCCCTTGCCACATACAAGGAACAGATCTGAGTTAGCTGGATGCAGCCATAACCTGAAACTCAGAGGAGATCCCCTCAAGAACCAGACACCAAGGCTGTCCTGTCTCATGCAGAAACTGGAAAAAAAAAGAGATTACGTGACCCTGTGACCCATGGCAGCACTTCAAGTGACATTTTCCTGCTCTGGGGCTAGTGGTTCATAAAGTACCATTCACAGAGGGAACATCGGGAATGAAGTTCCACGGAGAAGGTAGGAATACAGATTTTTTAACATTTTTATTACACAGTAAAGAATACAACAATACCTGAATCATACTTTAAAAGATTCACAGGTTGACAGACCATACATTACAGTCCAACTAAAGAAAAAAAGGATAAACAAGAAACCACAGTTCAGACATAGTAGACTTAAAAGCTCAAGAGTATGCTGACAAAAGCACAATGCCTAGACCCCACCCCCCCTCAGTGTTAGTCTACCATTAACTTGTGGTACATGTCTGAAATTCAGTATTGCACAACAACTTTTCTTTTTTTTTTTTTTCTTCTTCACAATAATGTCGCGGAACCCAAAAAATAAAATAAGAAAGTACTTCAAATCTGCATTTCAACAGTCTCCAATTTTAATTTTTTTTTATTATTTTTTATTTTTTTTTACTTTCTGTTCCTTGAGGAATTCGGACAACATGGAGTCACTTTCTTCCCCTAAACATATTCCAGACATAGGCATGCTTTGCATAAGTAAACCAGCCTTGTAATTTTTAAATCCCCAAGACATGCACCTACACAAAATAAAAAAAAATAAAAAATAAAAAAAAATTAAAAAGAGAGACAGGCGGCCCCTGTCACACACAGTCTCATGACAGAGAAAGAGATAAAGAGGAGAGTAAAAGAGACAGAGAGAGGAGAGATAGAGGACGCCCTATTCCT